>JAULBW010041572.1:0-57219 GCA_032358265.1 Vaucheria bursata | reverse complement strand
GCTTTTGCTAGCCATTGTTATTGAATCTCTCAATTCTTTTAGCTATTAGTTTTGACTTATCATTTGTTTCTAGCTTTTGCTAGCCATTGTTATTGAATCTCTCAATTCTTTTAGCTATTAGTTTTGACTTATCATTTGTTTCTAGCTTTAGTCAGCCACTATTGCCATCTGTACAATCATTAAACAGCCATATTAAATCCCTGATACTTTACTAATTATCTCCAAAAATAGTAAGCCCTTAAATATCTGAAATGATAGCATAAAGCAGCACTTAGACATCAAAACAAAACTTAAACAGCAATTTAAAATGAGGCCATAAATAAAAGTTTTATGCAGATTAATTCACAAAAATAAATATTTATGGCAAAGGTTAATTTGAGATATTAAAAAAGTACTAAAAACTTGCTAGACGCACAAAAAACAATTATGTCATTGAGTTTTCATAGTCAATGTCATTATATTTACTTTGCAATTTGGTGATGAAAATGCTGATTAAATTTATGAATAAGTTCAAAGGTAAAAATAAGTTTATTACTGAGGATATGTACCAGAGTTGTTGACTTCATATAAGCAGATACAAATATTTTAGCTGAATGCATTAGTGTTTTCATTTTAAGTACTCACACAATGTAAAGTTCAACAAAACAGGAACAAGAATTGTTCTTTTGGTCACTACTGTATGTCATAGTTTACAGTTTAACCATGGTGCTATGCATATTACTTTTAAACATTAAATTTTATATATCAAAACACAAGTATTTGTATTTAAAAGCTAAAAATTGTTTTAAGTACCTTGTTAAAAGTCAGACATTACTAAAAAGTCTGTGAAGAACCATTCAATGGCTGGTATGATGTCTAGTCTACATATACACATTGCCGCAAAACTTCTAATGTAATCATTATCTCTGATATCATAGATATGCATAAGTTAGTATGTTACCTGAATTATTGTTTGTAACTTCATTAAGAGTTAGTACTTATTCTATGTAGTTGCAATATGTTTTGTCCATGGTTTCAGTTTGGTTTTAGTTTGGTTTCAGTTTGGTTTTAGTTTCAGTTTCAAGATGATAAAAACCTGAACTCTGTTCTTCATGCTGCAAAGTTCTGTGTGTTGTAAAAGTTAATTTACTTTCAACAACACATGTAGGTTAATACTAAATGCTATTTTTGTTCCGGTGTTATTTGCTGTGTCTGTATTTTGCTAAAAATTATTTTATCACTGATGTACACGTACAAACTTGTGACGGAAAATAACATAGCAGTAGTTACATATATACGTGTTACGAAAAATAATTGGACTGATGTTGGCCTTGTTATTATTGATGAACAAGAGAATTTTTTAAATTGCTGATTTGGACTAGAAGCATAGCAGGAAATGAACTTGAAAACCATATTAAAAATTCACAATAAAACTTTTCTCAAAGTATACAATTGAAAATAAAGTTTAGAAGTTATAACTGACCATTTCAGCATTGCAAACATAGATATGTATTTATTATCAAACTGCTGTGAGTATAGAAATATGGAAAAAAATATAGCTGACATTGAACTATACCACTTTTAAAGTACCTGTAGTCTGAATTTTGTTACTTTGTCTCTAAATGTCAGATAATTATACTATTTGGTATTTGGTAAATCAAGTCAAATCAAGATAAATATTGGATAGTAATATTGATCCACTTGTACTGCATATTGTAATGCATGATTAAATAGTAATATTATAATACATTCCAACATGTTTTTCAAAATCAAAAAATAGAACTGTTTGACATTCATATTGTTTCATGCACTATTTCTTTACATGAATTTTAAACAAACTTTGTACATAAGATATACTTACAGATATTCCTGAATGTAATCCTGTTGTATAATAAGATTAAAAAATGATTAATTATGTATCAAAAGTGAAAGTAGCCTGATTTCCATTTTTCATTTAAAAATAGTGTTAATAATGAATATTTTCAATTTTAATCATCAACATAGGTTATTTATAGAGGTAAGTTTGTATTGATATGAACAAATCTTTTCTGTGTAGACTTAATTTTAGCACTGTGCATCCATTGCAAAAAAATATAATTAAAATACCATATTTGTAGTATTATGTGAGGTAAATTGTACTGTGAAAACTTCAACTCAATTTGGTTCACATATGAGCAACATTGTCAACATTACTTAGAAAGTTAAACCTTAGGACCAAAATATTATCTCTGCATGCAATTGTTAGAAATTAACTTCCTAAAGTGCTAATTCTGTTTGTAGCTAAGTATAATTCAAGAATATTTGTACAAGTATACAATCCAAGAGGATTTGTACAATTCTAGATTTAAGGAGAGTCACATCAGTAGAAGTTCAAGGAGAGTCACATATTTTGAATATTCAGCTTACATGTACTTTTGCTGTATTAATAAAATGTCCTCACTTCTATCAACACAAGTTATTGAATGCAACGTATCTCTACTAATTCTTGTCCATTTCTTCTTGCGTTTTGACTATTGTGTTTTTGATAGTAATAAAAAAGGAGCTGTTTAAATATGTATACAAAATACTCTAACAAACTAAAATTTGTTCAGTAATATCATCAATCTATTTGAAGCAATTATAAGATCAATTCAGAAATACAGAAAAGCACATATTTAGTATCACCAATCAATATTAAGCTTTATAAGAAATGTATCTTGTATCTATTTTGCATATACACTGGTAACTTGCTAATATGAATTTCCAATTGAGTTTTGAAAATTAGGCTTATGCCTTATTTTCCTCATGAAATATGTAATGCACGTGTGAGAAAATCAATGCATCTCTAATATTTCATTGTACTATTGCAAGATTATAGATATTTTATATCAGTATTATAGTATTTTTGTTAGTAATTAACTCCCTTGGGGATTAATTCTATTTTGATAGCTGCGGTTAGTTTTTATTTATGACGTTCCAAATAAACTGGCTGCACAGATGCAAGTAGGGTTATATATTCTGCTGTGTTGATAGAGTTAGCTCACTTCTATTAACACAATTAGTGCATGATAAATACACATATTTCTGTCACAGTTTCTTGTGCTTTGTTGTATTTTATGTTCCTGAATTTTCTATATATGGTAAGATATATATATGTTCATTCTGTAAGTTCAAACAAATAAAAGTGACAATTGCTCTGTTTAGTAGGTTCAAATATAAAGATATCTGTGCTGTGAGCCTTTCTGTTCAATTATTCATTAAACTTCTTGAACCAGCTAAATATACAAGTGTTATTGTCCAAATATTCTGCAAAGTGATAAACTTTATGACAATACTTACTGCTGGATATTTAGTTGGTTTTAATGTTTTGCATGCACAGCATAATTATGCAACTATAACAAATAATTGTTAAAAGAAGAATTTTTGCTGAAAAATATAGAATTTGAATTTATTCAAAAGTGAAATACCAGGTAATATGATTTTCTTAAAAGATATAAGATAAGCATCATATGATTACTAGTAGAGATTGGATTACTGCATTTTATCTTTATTTTTTTCAATTTTAGCTTCTTTCAGTAGATATTGTTCAAAGTGCTGCAAATTTAAAATATTGAAAGTTGTTTTATTGCATTTTTTTAATGATGCACCTGTTTTCAAGTTTATTGTAATGTATTTTGAACAGTTGCTTGACCTTTTTAACAGACAAAGTTATGATTTCATAAATATTTCTAACAGTTCATGTTTTGGTGACTGTAGTTCAGATAACCTTGCATGCCTTTATAAAACAAAGTATGTTTACCCAAGAAAAACTTTTAGAGTAATTTATTGAATACTTGGGTAAAGTTTCAATTTAAAGTTACAACACTTGATTGATTTCATAGTACAAAAGCACAGACAAGTTTACGCAAATATTGGTTTGTATTCTTTAGTTCAAGATGTATGAAGAGTTTATTAGAGCATAATTTCCAGGAAGACAATTTCTGGGAAGAGTTCCTTCATGATAGGTCTTAGATGCGTATACTAAAATGTACATATGCTTATTGTCCTATATGATGCCAAAAGATTTCAGTGTACTGATCTGATGCACTCAGTAGAATCGAATGGTACGGTTACTATTTGATGATTCTCTTTTCGAAAGAGGTGCACAGTTACATCTCAAAACGAAAGGTCATGAGACTAACTAAAACCGTTCCTTCCATATTTCAAATGGCTTTATTTCAGAATTTCAAATTTTCATTCATTAGCAAAGATCAAGTTAAGCTGGTAAAATGCTGCATAGCATACAATGTCATTAATATTATATTCGGCATATTCTTGAAATTTTTCAATGTGCCTAATTTGAAAAGGTTACAATGCTTTTTATATTCGCATTTAAAATCATAATTCTTGCTTCTGAGAGTTCGACGTAAACCAGTACACATCAGTTCTATCATATATTTGCTGGTTTACATATTTTAGAATATTGTAAGCCATATTGCTTTCTAGACTGCGTATCGTTACTCAAAGAGAAAAAGTGACTTTGAAATGGCAGAACACGCTACCGAAATCTCGAACCGACCGACGGCAAACGGCAATGATGTGATAGATGATGGGTATCCAGCCAACTTAGAATTGCCCATAAGGTACATCAAAGGAATGGAATACGATATGGTTGAAGCGCGTAGGCGTTGGGTTGAAACGCTCAAGGTATTTTAACGTAAAGCGTTAGTTGTTATAATTCCGAATAGCATGGATAGAGTCTAGCTATTGCATTGATCAAATACTTCAGTTTCAATTTTCGTCATAATTTCTGTTGGTTGAAAAGTTATTAGATTCGGCATGTTAGCATTTTTCAACATATTAGACTATTTCCTATTCAACCCTATGAAAAGGAAATTTTCGTGTACTTAGGTACTGTTTTTTAGCGCAGAAAATTATTTTCGCGAAATAGTTTGCTCTTAAACCAGAAATGACTTGCAGTTTAGGAAATTCTTATCTATATTTCATTGTATTAAAAAATAATAATATTTATACCACATTATATTTTGACAGCTTTAGATGTTGTTGAATTCGAATTTAGCATCTTTTTTACCAAGTGTATCTAGTACAATTATGTCTATATTTGAATAATACATATGCGCGTATATTGGCAAAAATCTCATTTTTAGGCATGCTATTTGATTCGGATTGCATTTTCATTTATTTTTGTGTTTTTTCGGTGCTAATTATTTTTTCAAGGATTATTTCCAAAAATTTCCACTGACATGATGTTCTTTTTTTGTTTTTAGTACTAAATTAGTTTTTCAGGTATTTCAGCTGATATTTTTATTTTACGTAGCTTTTTTAGGATTTTTCAGAATTTTTGTTTTGGTTTTACATGTGTCTTGGATATAGTGGCGAGATTCATATTCCGTAGATGGGATGCTTGAGGAACCGCAGTTGCATTTTGACGCGATCAAAAAATATTATCCTCACTACGTATCCAGACGTGCCAAAAATGGATGTCTCGTGTATTATGAAATTCCGGGAGAGACTGATCTCAAGAAGCTCAGAGAAAATGGAGTTGATATTGATCAGCTAATTAGGTATATTGTACTCATGAGTCATTAAGTGATAGGTTTTTATGTAAATTGTACTACATTTAGGGTGACTTTTATTAATGTCCATGAGATAAGTATATGCTTTTCTAACGAGTCATATATCCTCTGTACTATGAGATTCTAACAGACTCAAAAAATGTGTCCTTGGCGAAAGGTCACAGTAATTGAAAACGACACTGAAAAGTATTCTTTTTTACGTGAATATAGCCAAACTTTGCATAAAATTAATTTTCAGCAATAACAAGTAAACGAAAAATTTTTATTTTGTGTTTAACTTCAACTTCACATTTTCGGGTATAGTGGATTAGTTTGCTGGTTCTACTTGATGACTTTTCACCTCATTATGCATTGTTTGAAGGTCACACTTCAAAATAATATCTAAGATTAAAGGAGTTGAATGCCGATTCTAGTGGGAAATATCATATTTATTTTAGGCATTATATTTACATAACGGAATTCATATGGAATCGCTTGGATACTGGTGAAGAATCAAAATTGCTGACAATAATGGACTTGCGAGGGGTCTCTATCAGCCAATTTGCAGGAGAAGTTCGAGAGTACATGGTCAGGGCGGCGAAACTCATTGGGGCACACTACCCCGAGAGATCGTTTAAAATTTTTGTGTTAAATGCCCCCTGGTGGTTTAACATCGTGTGGAAGGTAAGAATCTTCGAGAGATATATTTATAAAAAGGGTTCTATTTTGGGTTATTTTTCTTGTAAGAGTAAAAGTCTGTCGGAAGTACATCTTAGTAGGAGTCCACAGTGGCTATCCTGTACACTAGCCTGGTGTAGTTTTACCATCCTTGTATTCATAGTGATCCAGACATCTGAATTTCTGAGTCGGTCACAGCTTCTGTATTGTCATCTATTCACAGCCTAAACATCTCTATTGCAGCCCTCATACTTGATGGAATATTTTCCAGGAAAATACCAAAAGTAGGTTTGGTTGAAATGCTTTTATCACCTAAACTCGATTGCATTTTTTATCTTAATTTAAATATTATTATGTAATATTGATTAAACGATGTATAGTCTGAATTACTGGAGGAAGCATTCAATTGCAGTATTGTTCATCGTGGCAGGGACGTTAATGTATGAAAAACCAGTAATTTTTTATAGCTGTTCAGTAACTTGTCCAGTAATAGTAATGTCAAAGTAATAACTTTCCAGTAATGTATCCAGTAAGAGTAGTATCCAACTAGAAACCATCGATTAAATAATCAATAGCTGGTAATATGTATTATGTACATTCTTTCTGTATAATTGAATTAACTATTTTTTTACTAAAATGGAAGAATTTTTTGAATGTGCCCAGTAATGCAATTTCAGGGATAATTCAGTAATATCATCAGTAACACCAATGTCAACGACGTTGCCAGTGTTACTGCAATAGTTCTGGATACGAAATGCTACTATGTCTATTTACCACAGAGCATGCCATTCTCGTCTGTTGCAACTAGACTTAACTGACGCTCATGAAATTTGGCTCTTATCGGATAAATTCAGCCATTCTGAACTGATATGTTCAGCTCAACTAGGGAAATCAATGTACAAATTTGAATATAATATTGGTTCACTGCATTAAAAAATGTGATATTTGCCTTTAAAAAATTCAGAATTTGAGGTTTTATTCGTGTTCAAGCACTTTTATTTGTATTTTTTAATGCTTTGAAAATGAACATATATATGTTTAGATATGTTTTCAGTTATTATTTTTTGTTGGCGCAGCAAATCTATAAGTCAACTAGTTTATTTGTTGAACTGTGAAATAGAGGGTTATGGAGGTTTTCTCTCTACAGGCTTAGAATTCTTTTTCTCATGTTTAGTAGCTGTAGAGCCAAAATTTAAAGTTTTTCTAACTTTGAAGTTTCTTTGCGATTCAACGCTATAGTTTTTTTTCAGTGTACTCGTATCAAAAATTTATGTGATCGGCTATATAGCATTAATTCTTGAAGCGATATTCGTTAAATTATATAATTTGCCTAAAGTTCTTGTGAGGGTCTCTGGTGCTGCACGTATCAGGAGAACCAAATTCAGTAATCTGATTTTTTCATCGCACGTACAGCTGCCAAATTTCTTGTACGACTTCGAGTGAACTTTGTGAATTTTAGAATGCATGCGTTCTAGTGCTGGGATATAATACAATATGTTTATTCTAATTTACCGCAGGTTTTATCTCCATTAATGCATGCCAATACTCGGGCTAAACTTACTGTGTGCGGCGGAACGTATATGGACAAGTTAAAGGAGTTAATCGACGAAGAAAACATACCGGTGGAAATTGGCGGGAAAGATTTATCTGGGGGACTTAACAGTAAAGAAGAAATAGCATTGAAGGACCACGTCTTGGATGTACTTCGACAGAAAGATTTGGTTCAACCTGCAACTGTTTGATTCTTTGTTGAATCGTAACTGAATCCTGGAAATTATCAAATATTTGTGCTTTTCGGATTGAAATACTGCCATCAGTTTTATTTTTGCCCCTTTTCATATTATTCTCTAGCATTGCAACCAACTTCGGATATAGCAAGTCTGCCGGGACATCCAAATTAATTCCTCAAATCCGAAAATCTGAAGTATGATATGGTTTTTTCAATAATTTGTGATGAGTGAAAGTTTGTCGAAAGCTAATTTATTGTCCAAAAAATACTGTATTTTGCTTAAAATTTCCAGATATGATATAAATTGTATCACAACCCATTTGTCAGAGGTAAAAAAGGGGGGAATATTTAGAAGAGTTTCTAAATTATTTTACCCTTTTTTTTACTCTTCAGATATTATTCTGATATCTGGCTCTTCAACATGAACGAGCTCGTTGCCATATGTGACAGTGAAATAAAACTCAATGGAGCTAATAATAACATCAGCTTCTTTGATTGATTCCAACAATTAATAACCCGAGAAACGGGGTTGAAATTTACTTGGAACATTTACCCCCAAAGAGGGTGTGTTTCTAGAATTGGAAGTATCTCATTTCCATTATTTGCGGCACGCACTCAGTTAGATTTAAAATAATTAATCATCGTAACTGGGGATGTATTTAAAGTCTACTTGAAATCCTTTGTTATTATGAAAATTCAAAAGATTGAAATAATTAGTGGTCTATACCAATAATTTTATTCGGCCTATTCTCTCTCTATATGTAAGCAATTGCGCCCGAGACTTACAAGGTTCTTATCACAATATTTCCTAGTATTTAATGCTTTAAATTATAATGTAATCATTTGATTCTTGCAATGTCAGCAAAATAATTTCAAATTACCAAATGACGTAGATGGCATCAAAGATATAGAGCATATTCCTTAAGACTCTATTGGTATACGGTTCATTGCCTAAAATCAGCTTAATATGATTATTTGAAGTCCTGAAACAGTTTACGGGTCGTTCATAGACAATTATTCAGATTAAAAAAATAATTTATCTAAAATATAGTTTATCAAGAAGCAATTAAGACTAGGTTAGAACTAACTTTTGGTATAATAAAGGTGCTGCCAGGGCTAATTAATTTTCTCTAGCTAAAGCTCTTGTCCGGAAGTCTAGAATGAACTTGCCACAAAATGTTTTTTCATTACAAGTGAAAGTGCATTGAAGTAAATTCATTTTTCCTGAAGCTTACATAGTTGAGAAGATTCTCAGATTAAATACATCCATGCCTTGCAATGCTAGAAGCTGACACAATTTATATATGAAAATGTAATAGAATTTCATATTTAAAAGTAATGCTGAGTGCATAGGTATAGCAGCCAAAGTACCCGACACATAGGCTGGTGCTTTTATCAAGAATCTGAAACACATGCAACTTGTACTTAAAAGTATAATTGCAGCCATATATGCATCTATACTAGTTACTAGTGAACATTGCATTTCGATTTTGAAATCATCTTAAACAAGCTTGTAAGTTACTTGAGCACCTTATGATTTTACAAAATATAGTTCAAGCAAACTGTTACTTTAAAAATTATTTATACTATCAAAAATTTATTTGCAAATAAATATAGCGGCAATTTCATCCAAATAAAACATCTAAAATACAAACATTCACTAAGGTTTTATATCCAAATATAACATTCATCCAGATTAAATGCCCATTTAAAAAATTTTACATTCGATTACTGCTTATTTTTTATATCTAAGCAATGTTTGGGGCTCCAACTTACGATTATTTTATTGTTCCAAATTTAAAATTTTGGAAAAATTTTAACTTCGTTTTTTTGTAATCACTTAAAAGGTTAATTTGTTATTATTTCATAATAATTGTTTGAGCTTAAGGTTTTGTTAGCTGCAAAGAAATACTATGACTCTTTTATTTTGTTTAGTCCACAGTAATGCAAATATGAAAATTACAATAGCAATTAAATTTTCCATAAGTTTTATAGATTCCTCGAATGACTCTTACTACAATCCGTTCAATATTGTTGTCCATGATTTGATTGAAATATAAATCCATTCAAAAAGTTATTTTTACTTATTGCAAGAACTGGTGCATACTGCTAGAGATTAAAACATGGACATTTCATTTCTGTGACTAGGCATTATTTCTGCAAATGAGTTCAAATTATTTTTTCTCAAAATTAGATAAAAAACATTGTAATCTCATTCAATAACAGCTGTAAAACGGATACTATGATCAACTCAAACAGTAATTGCTTATTTTTATATATTCCATCATGCTCGAGCAATTGCAGTACTGCTTATATTTTTCTTCACTTTAGAATATCAAATTTTTGAAATAAATGCGGTTTTTAAATTGCCACCAAATTTCATACAGCACGAGTAAAAATTCAATGGGGGTGCAAATGCAGACAGCAGCTTATTAATTTCAAACAATGGGTGCAATATTGGAATGCAAGCTGTTTAGTGCAACATCGACCAGCGTTTACACCCACTATATTTACAGAGGAATAACTGTAGGAGCTAATCTTTTCCACAGAGAAAAAATTGTTCAACATATATATATATGGACTTTTTTCAAGATGTTATAATTAAGCCATATTTTAGATATTATATATCATTAACAAAAGCATCCATACTGCAAGTGTAAATCAGCACCTTGAACACTTAATTATATTTCTTTCAAAATTTTATGTTGACTCTTTGAAAGTGGATATTTTTTGTCAAAAGGGATGCAAATGCAGGCTTACTTTTTTATTTGTTATCCTGGCAAACGAATTCCAAATGCTGAGATCCTTAAAAGCTACTTCAAAGTCGATTATGTTTAATGCAAAACATGTTTTATCTTAAAATCTAAAAAAATATATATTTTTGTGTTCTTGAAAAAAATTATTACTATTATAATACATTCACCCGTAAATAAAAAAATAGAAAAGGCATTATTGTACAATACTCATAGTAAAAATACGTAAAATGTTTCTGGAGAAGATTTCAAAATTGTCTAGTTGCACCTAAAAAGATAAAGAATCGTACAGAATGTATTCGTTATACAATATTTGTAATATATATATATATATATTGCCCTTCGAGATTTAACATTTTCTTTCTTATGCAAGAAATGTTTTTCTTTAGAATCGCTTTTCCTTGCTGTTCAAAAAATTGCTTATATTTGCACCGGCTGTCTGCTTCGCTTCTTCGGACAACCGATTCATTTTTGATTTGATATTTCGTGGTCGAAAAATTGCATGAGCCACGCACAATAACACTGATACTGCTGCTGGATACAAAACTCTAACAAGAAGACCTGAAGTGTAGGTAACAATTACAGATAGTACTACACAGAGAATTTGACGCTCCATGATAGATAACGTACGGCCGGACACGTTAACAACTCGTGTAGATTCATTGGGCGGGAAAAGAAATAGAGCGATCGCCAGACCAATGCATACAGAGAGAAGCAATACAGGCGAAGTCACGCTACAAATTTATAAAAAGTTTTTACTTCGTATGACGCAAATTTTTTTCTGAAAAGTGTGTTTTGTCATCAGGCTGATTTGAAATAGTATATTAGCCATTTTGGTACTTCAATAAATAAAAAAATAGGAAATTTCGTCCAATTATAGGGCAAAAGTTGCATTGCTTACAATTGATTGACCGGGACGATTCAAAAACAAGGAATGAATTCAAAGTTCAAATATTTTACTGTTTTTCTACAAGCACTATATTTGCACTATTTAATGGTAAATTTGACTAACAATACTGTTCTACTATACTAATCTAGTACAGAGTACTACCTAAAACTAGTCTGTCTATAGTTTATTTTGGAATAGAAAAATACTAATGCCATCAAAATCCTTTTTGTGTTCAAACAGCAAGAATCTTGAAATAAAGGATTCATATGCTGCCAAATACTTTCACTTTCAATGCCAGCATAAAATTCGTTTTTACTTTATAAATAGCTGTCATACTTTCCGGACAGTAACCTTGTTGAGTATTATATAAATATAAAAGAGATTTAGGAAAAATGAACTGTACATCATTAAATCGTATTGACAGTTTCAAAATATATGGATATATATATATATATATATATATCCATATATTGCTTATGATAAATGATTTGAAAGAACTAACTCAAACTCATGGCATGAGAACATGTATAATGAAAGGTCATCTCAGAATAACTTTCGAAAGGTTTAGAATAGTTTGTGAAAGGTCAAGACAATTTCATGACATACACTACACGTTTACCGAAATTTAAATTAAATATCTCTAAAAACACTAGAATAGTCCTTAATTTCTTTTCAAATGTATTATAAACTTACATGCTAAGGCAGAAGGCGGCTATAACTATAGCTATATAGTTGCCACGGAAATGCAACAAATTCGTCGTCAACCTCTACAAATGAATAGCAATATTAGCATATTCAAAAATGCTTTGAGTGAAAATAATCATAATTTTTGGATCATTTACAATGTCAAATAAGTCTGATTCTGAGTCGTCAGTGAAGTGGGAATGAAAACAAAAGTAAAATAATATATAATTACCTCATCTAACACTTCTCGATTCCATGCTCTTGGAGCCTTAAACTTTCCGAAAAACTCATCCCATGGTTGTATATTTCGCCATCCTATAGTTCGCATGTCCGTTGCGGCATACTGCAGCTCTTTTGTCAACTCAGTCAAGAAGTTTGACATATCTGGGATCGGAGTATTCAATTTCTTCTCCGATTTACTATATCGTCTCTTCATCTCTGTCGCCATATTAGATTATTGCTTTACAAATTTATAGAAGACACGCAGGATAAAGGAAACAGACATCAGAATTAGATTAAAAAATTTATCATCACAAATCAATCAAAGATTTGTCGTTATTTTCGGCAACTAAAATTATTATTGGGGTCAAGACATACCAATAGAAGTCAAATTAACCAATCAAGTGAAGTCAAATTAAGTGATGCCAAATCAAATCAAATCAAATCAGAACTGAGTTGCATCATTTTTATGCAGACTTCCAAGTTTCCTTTCTCGAATACTAGTCCACGAATGAAATAGAATATTTCTCAATCCACTTCCTTGGACAAAATTAGTTCTTTAAGAGACTTTTAAATATCTCACTATAGAGTTTATGCTGTTTTCTGTAAACCGTATCTACCGATGTTAGAAATACTAAAGCTCTAAAATTATTGAATATGATGGTGCACATAGTGAGTAGTGCAAAAGAAGTGAGTGCTGAACAAACACATAAGAATATGACTAATAGAGTTGCAAAAACATCTACATAAAAGGGGTTTAGTACATATGAAGTGGATAGTAAAAAAATACAAAGTTTAAAACCTAGAAATATTTACTCATACTGATTTCTCTTGCATTTAAAATCTTCTAGAAATGTTGAAAGTTTTACAAACAATTTTAGTTGTCATTAATAAAAAACCCTAAAAAATGAATTACAGTCTTGTGTGATTATAAAAAGATATGCATAAACATGATAAAAATTAATAAATCCTTGTAAAATTTTAAGGTTGCTTTAGTAAAATTTACCTGTTTTACTTGTCTAGATATATCATGTCACAAGCCTTCTTGAAACAGTATTTGACCAGACTTGAACATAATTTGAACTCAACTGAATTTGTACACAATTTGAATTGAAACTTGCAAATTTGCATGACTTAACAGCTACCATATAATAGGCAATCCTGATATGAAATAATCATGCATGCTACAAAAATTTAGACTAAGGCAGTGGCACATCACAACCAACCCATTAAAAGCAATGAATCTGTTAGTTTGGAAAAATATAGACAGTTTTTGAAAATGTTTTAATGGAAAAGTTTAACTGCATGTTACTTTTCAAATGATAGTATTCTTTCCTGCTCTATAATACCACTTTGTACTGAATTAACAGTATGCTTCAACCAGACATAAATGTTTATGGTTATTAATTGAAGTTTATTATTTTGTGGATGTTCGAATGAATTCCAAAAAAATTTAACAGAACCTATGTAGGAATTTAAAAGTTTGGCATTTAATTCTAAGCTTGGAGGCTACAATTTTCCAATTTTTCTCGTAAGTTATATATCCATAATTAAATCTGGCCATTTTTTCTCTAATATAATAAACATTAAACTAGTTGTACGAAGTTATCTGAAATTTGTTGAAAGTCTTGTGTTTTCATATTCATAATACTTGCAATTTTGTTTTTTATTACTTAGACTAAAATTTCAGTAATTTTAGGGATAAATAATATCATTAAAAATTCAATACAGTTCATAGCAAAATTGTTAGTCGAAGTCTGACAATTCTTTAACTTCGAGTTTTTAGTTGGACACTGATTTTCATATTATCGTTTTCCAAGGATTTAACTAATTGATTAAAAATTCTCAACTAGAAATAGATTAAAGAAAGGACATAATCATGAATCATGAATATTCAACTGCAACAATCTTCTTTATATTATGTAAGCTTATGTCCATTATTCATTTTTATTATTGCCATTTAACTAGTCTTGTCGATGCCTATGTTGCTCTATCATCAGCGTCACATGAACGATTGCAGGAAATCGGCGGCGAGTCTTCTGCTGAATTACAATTGTCTTCTAAGGTTAATTTATTCAGGTCATCGACAGTGCTTCGATAGTTTTTCGTTTCATCGGTTTTACCACTTAATAGGCTGTAGATGTGAAGAAAAAAGAATACAGTGAGATTATGAAAAGAAAAAGCGTTCCTATATTTTGGAAAAAGAAATACGAGAAATGTGCTGCTCTCTACTGGGACCTATTTTATCGACGCAATGGAACTAACTTTTATAAAGATAGGAACTACCTCATCGATGCATTTCCAGAACTTGGCTCAGGAAAACAAAGAGTACTGCTTGATGTTGGGTGCGGTGTTGGTAATGCGATTTTTCCGATAATGATAAAAAATCCTCATCTGTTTGTTTACGCACTCGATTTTTCTGCCAATGCGATTAGTCTTCTTAGAGATCGAGGAATTACCTTAAAGTTTAGCCAACGATTTGAGGCTATTGTTCATGATCTCACCTCATTGTCTCCAATTCCATTTGAGGATGCGGGTATCGATATGGCCCTTATGATATTTTGTTTATCGTCTATACATCCTTCACATCATGCTACGATAATGAAAAAAATTTCTCAACTGCTTCGACCCGGCGGGCTTGTATTTTTTCGTGACTATGGAAGGTAATTGCTTTATCTCTTTTGTTAATCTAAATTTCACGAAAGGACTAAGCGCTCATCAAATTAAGTTGTAGCAAACATACATTTACATATAAACATGTCAACTTTTTGAACATAAAAATGAAGTTTAAATATTCTTTATTTTGAGAGGGCATATAATTTAACCATATACTATTAACTCACTGCAATATCTTTCATATGCAATTTTATATTTTCAGTAGAGCAAAATCAGTGAGAAATATATTATTCCAAACGTAGGTTGCTTGGCTCGAATAAATTGCTTTCAATAGATTTTGGGTGGCCAAAAAAAGCAAAATTTATTATTGCACTATATTTTCGTTGATTGCAAGTTAAATCCCTCAGTTCACTTGAAGGAGGCCGTACAAATTTAAAAACTCAATCATCCATTAACAATATTAGTAGATGATAATATGAAAGTTGGAGAAATGAATGTTGTATTTATCGCTCTTTAATTTTCTCAAATTCCTCTCAATAATTAACTTTGAAATATTGATATTATACATTATCACTTCCTTACTGATAGAATATTTTTGTAGAATGCGTAATATCCCCAAACAAAGTTCTATAAAGTTGCTGTCGTTCAGAATTCTCATATATTACAAAATTTTTGTTCTGAAGATGAAATTTTTCTACATTTCTGTTTAATCAGTGCAGGGCTAGAAAACTATTGCTTGATATTGTTTTAAATTCTTAATATTGGAAATTATTACAATTATGACGTACAAAAGATTTTACCAGATCTATTTAATTTTGAATATTGAGATGTGCTATGCAAATTTCACTCTACATCTATTTTCGTATTGCTTTAGCTTTAATCGCTTTTTAAAAGTAGGTTCGATGAAGCACAGCTAAGATTTACTGCAAAATCTCTAATAGAAGAAAATTTCTATGTTCGTGGAGATGGAACTCGCGCCTTTTATTTCGATTTGCTGGAGCTTAAGTCACTTGCTCATCATGCTGGATTGGATTCCTTAGAATTGAATTACATACAGCAGCAAAGTATTAACCGAAAAGAAGGCAAAATAAGGAATCGAATTTGGATCCATGCTAAATTTATCAAACGCTGATTCTTTTCAAAGATGCTAGTAAATTGAATTGTTGGGTTGGTTATCAATAACATCAGTATGTAGATAAAATAACAGCAGAGAAAAAGAGTTTCAGAGTTCGATGTAGATAGACAGAGGAGCATGAACCACAGATTATTAACCAACTACTTCAACTTGAACATGGATATAAACTAGTTTTTTCTGCTTAATCACTTAATATAAGTACAGAATTCTAGACTGGTCAGCTTTTAATATGAATACAGTAGATTCAATCCATCTACATTCATTTATTTTAGCTAAATCAGGACAAGACATTTACGGAAATTTACTGCATACCTTACAGTTTCAGCCGTCCTAATCGAAGCCAGCTTACAAAAATCCATCTTGGTGACTGATATCAGCGGCAAATAATCTATATTTTGAGGAAAAACAGATGCAAGAATGAGAGGATGGATATCTGCCTAGAGAAATAGAAAGTTTAAGAATTTACGTTCATATCCTGTCCTTAGGAAGAGAGTCTAGTTGGCATACTTACTATTATATTACAGCTTGATACTGATTAAATAAAATTGATTTTGAGTTTTATGGTTCGTAATCGATATATTAATTATTTTCATTATAAAAGCCAAGTTTATAGCTATTTAGTTGGTAAACCTTTAAAAAGTTTGTCAGGATACTTTTTTTCCCAAAAAACCACTTAATATCATAAAATGGGTGGAATTAATTTGGAGCAGGCAATGCTTGAATGAATGTGTTAGAAAGATTAATCGTCATTGTACACATTACTATACTTGAATAATATTTAAAATTATTATTTTATTTCTTTGAGAATAATCTGTAGCAACATTAATACCAAATTAAACTGCAGTCAATTTGTTACAACAAATATAGAAACATTGACTTTTCAGCAATTATTAATCTCAATAGTGTTTTCATGTGTTTAATACATTTTTCAAGTTCATTCAAAATAACCTGTGTTGAGACTCTCTAGAAAATTTTAAACATGGCACTATCAAGGAAAGCGTTTTAATTACATCCTATCAGTAAAACTATCTGGAAGACTTGTATTTCATGGTTTTTATCATCATACTAGATATACTTGAGGCTTCACCTTACACTTTTGATAACATTAGTGAGTGCCTAATTTTTGTACAGAAAATTAGTGGGTTGCTATTAGGAACGCCGTAGTTAAACCACAAAAAGAAACGGACAATAATTGATATATATATGTCGCATTCAAATATTTGTGTTGATAGAAGTGGGAACATTCTATCAACACAACAAAATATATGTAAGCTGATGTATGACTCTCCTTGAACTTCTACTTATGACTCTCCTTGAACTTTTACCAAAGTGACTCTCCTCAAGCCAGAATTGTACAAATCCTTTTGAATCGTATAATTACACAAATCTCTCTGAATTGTACCGCAGCTACAAACAGATATAGTACTTTAGGAAGTTAATTCCTAACAGTTGCCGTGTTCTCATGTTCAGATTACCTCCAAGAGTTTGTCTGCAACTTGTTGGGAGATGTATAATTCAAATTTATTAAGTAGTCTAGCACTGCCCCAGTTTCACATCACATGGTTGCTAAATAATCTACATTCAACAATTATGTAAACAAATAATCTTAAATAGGCTTCAAAAAAACTATCTCAACTAATCCATTCAATTCAAAGAGTATTTCAGCAAAGTCACGCACTGGCATATTTGCACAGAATATCTGGCTTGTGACTAAATTTTGGATCACCTTGATTGCCAAAAACTATGTTAAAGAATGTAGGACTTCATCAATGGTCAGTAATTCAACTTATACAAATCAAATAACTTTCAAAAGAGTTGCATTGCTATGATTCATAGAACTGGTAATGACATATTTATTTTTGATATTCAGATGTTGATTCAAATATTTATTTGATAAAAATTTATGCAGTTTTAAGCATGTTTTCAATAGTTTAGCAAGGACAATTTCAAACCAGTTCATTTGGCAATGTAGTGGAATCTAGGTGTTTACTTATTTATATATAAGTTACTTCTGCTAATGTTTCATTCCTGTACCTTATTCAAGAATATGATCCCAAATCTGTTTATATTTGACTCACTTCAAATTCTCTCCTACTAGTGTATTTTTAACTTTTTGACAATGTACACGTTTACACAAATGTAATAGTGTTAATATAGGAAGAAGAAGGGTAAAGTAAAATGATATAGTACTTATACCTGTGTTAAATGGCGTAGCAAAATTTATGGGGTAAAGTCCGATGTACGGCAGAGGGCAGGCAAACAGCAAAGCAAAGAAAAGATTTTATAAAATAAAATAGTTTTATTAAACTTGAAAAGAGTGAACAAAAACACAGAACTGAACAAATAAACGTCCCTCCTGTGGTATACCCTCTTGAAGCGCCCTTAAAATTGGCTCTCCAGTGCATCTTGCTGAATCTCGTTGTATTTTTTGCTCCATAAGTAAATGTTGTAATTTCCATTGTTAAGTTTGACAATTTTAGAATTATTTAAAAAATTCTAAGAAATTGTCTTTGGCAGAAATAAAGCAGAGTAAAGTGGAGTAATTGATAGTAAGGCCGATTCAAGCAGAATTATAGTTTGATGACAGCTTCTGGAATTATAGTTTGATGGCAGCTTCTGGAATAATATCCAGTCAGTTGAAATGGAGTTTGAAGACAGTAAAGAAGAGTTTCTAGGGCGCATAATGAAAATAGAATCATCCTTTCGTAGGTTCAACTGGTTGTAGAAAATAATCCAAGTTTTCAAGTAACCATAAGAAAGATGACACGTGGGAATTTGTGAAGTAAGTGTACAAAGGATTCCATAAAGGATTGTGGCAAAGGTACAGACATAAAGGGTTTGGCATTTAAGGCACAATTAGGATAAAGGTGCAAATAGGTAAAAGGGGCGAAAATTGTAGAAAAGGTGTAGGCAACATATAGGTGAACATAGACAAACATTTACAAACATAGTCAAGCAGTTATGCCATAGCAATTTAGAGATAGCAGGACCAGCAAATATCCTGACAAATACATTATGTTACTTTGATAAAACTTCTAACTGAATAAAAGTATCTGAAACCAATCTAATTAGCATACCCAAGAAATGCCATACAAGATTGCATAAGTAATCCATGCATGTTTTGCCAAGAGTGAATCATAGAAAATGTAAAAAATAGTGATAAACCCATCTTCAACTGAATCCAATATTGATCAATATAACTTGAGTAACATTAGAATCAACCACAATGCAAGTTAGCAGTTAACCACTTGCTAGGAATTAACCTCTAAGGGAGTTAATTCTATTCTAGCTGCGGTATGTTTCTCCTAATGCCATGTTGAAGTTATAGTTCTGACTATAAGAACAAGTTCCCACTTGAATTATAAAAACAAGTTTCAGTAAGTGATATTTTGTTGTGTTGGTGAAGTTATCTCACTTCTATCAACACAATTTAGGATGTAATAGTATTTGTACTCTGCCACAGGTTTCTTGTGCTTATATTGCATGTTACATTCCTAACACCACTTTTGAGAGTAAAGATTTTGACTCACTACCAATTTATTTCAGGATCAGCTACAGTTCTACTTGTATGATGCACAGTTATCAGTAAACTTAGCAGAGATTACTGAGTTGTTGAGGGTGCACTATCAAGTTGAACATATTTAATCTTCAACATCTATTTTTGCTTTTAAGCAACTTTTTCGGTTTTAAAACTATCATTTTCAAGGGAGCATTACTTTCTGCACTACTGTCAACCAGGTTGGTTAAATAACAATCACTGTATGGTACTATTAGTATGGCAATATATTATTTTGCAATTTTTTTTCTTGTCTATGCTCTGTTTTTTTGCTTGCCTGTTGCTAGGAATTAACTTCCTAAAGTGTTAATTCCGTTTGTAGCTGCAGTACAATTCAGGAAGATTTGTGCAATTATACAATTCAAGAGGATCTGTATAATTCTAGATTTAAAGAGAGTCGCATCAGCAGAAGTTCAAGGAGAGTCATATATTTTGAATAATCAGCTTGCACATATTTTTGTTGTGTTGATAGAATGTCCTCACTTCTATCAACGCAAATAATTGAATACAGCATATCTTCATCAATTCTTATCCAGTTCTTTTTTAATCTTGACTATTGTATTTATAATACATGTACTATGTTACTATTTAGTTTCCCAAGGGCCAGGATCTTACTATCATGATATCTTTACTTTTTCACCTATTCTAACACTTATTTCAATTACTTTGTATTTAACTATCAATCAATCATGCTGATTTATAAACAATGTTTTGAGGAACTATATTGGCCACAAAAAGGGTAATCTTCTTCAACTCATTCATTGTCTATTTTCATTTGTAATACAAAAAACTAGATTAAGGTGGTATTGCCATCTCTTTTATACTCTGATGGTCTATTGTATACTTATTTTTTAAGCTATACAAATCTTACAATGCCCGTATGTTCTTTCTTAAAGCTCTTTAATTACAATATACTAGAATGTAGCCCCAAATCATATTACCCAATTAATTTTTTCACAAAATGCATTATGTCTTCTAAATAGAAATGCATGTTGAAACATGATTAATATCAAATTAGTCTGATTGGCTTAAATGCATATGGCTAGAAATTTTAGCTGAAGTAAAACTAGTTACAAGGCTAAAAGACATTGAATGATAAAGTTTCAACAAAAATTTTTAATTCATAGAAATAAGGTGTAAGTTGTGTACATTTTTTGTATCCAAAGTTTAAAATAGATGAATTATTTTAGAAACGTACATGTAATATCAAAAAATTTATTATGCATGGCAACAAAATTCCTTGCTAAATGTTGTATGCATTTTTATGCCATTCGGTATATTTGGATACCATTCCTCATATTAATAATTACTTGTATAAAATAATTGTACCATCAAATCTATGTGAATAACGTAATTTTTAAGCAAAAGTGGTAATATCCAGATTAACCAGAAATTCAGAATAGTGTAAACCAATGAAATATGCAGTGTGCATTTTTAGACATACAAGGTCATTGCAGAAATTTCACAGAACACAAATTGAAAGTTTGTAGGAAAAAAGTACTTGCATTTTGAAACTTGATTGTTGCATATACAATCACTGACTTTTATTGCTTCTGAATTAAATTCTTTTAGTGTCCACCAAATGTTCCCCTGATGCCAGGACTGCATTTCAAGTTTAATGTTCACTCTCCTTTAGGTTTTTTCTGTAGATGATGTCTTGGTACAAATATTCACTGAAATGTGTAAAAATTTCATAATAGTTTAAGTCCTATTTTAAAACAAAAGTACCAAGATAGTTATAAAATGCTTGCAAGTGTGCTGGAAAACAGTGTCACTTAGAAGTAAAAAATTTTAGGCGTAGCTTTATTTCAAAATCATTCCCAAAAAAAGTTTAAAAGCAGTGCAAAAAAGCACATGGTGTCATATTATGTTTTTTCATTGAGTCGTAAGTTTTTTATTTAAAGATCTGCTATGACTGAAAAGGCTTGCGTAGTAGTATTAAAATTTTCAAGGATTATTCTTCACATTTTTTTAACATTACAAAAACTTACGAGCACTATTTCTTGCTGCAATGTTTAAATTTCTTCATTATAATGATTTTGAGGAAATGCAAAATATTATTAATTGAAAACTATTACTGAATATATTTTATCAGTTGCTACTTTTAATAACAAAGTATGATCTTATATCATTGCAAGCTATTTTATAGATTTATTTTTACTTAGTTCAAAGAAGTAAATGAAGAAAGTGATTTAATATGCAGTAGTTAATATATAAAATCCGGTTATTTTCTCAATTAAAACACGAAAGTATTTTTTGTATAAATTTACATGCTTCTCAAGATAGCAATATTTGTATTGTAATTACTCGGCTAAAAAATTATGCATGTTGAATGATCTAAAAAGTCTGCACTTTCCAACATAAAAATGATATGTAGTAAGTATTAATCCTTATTCAAAAATTTGCTTCAAAAAGTCTTAATATATTTATATTTTATACAGTTATAAGCAACTTAAAAATTTTACTTATACATTTATGAAATTCTAATTTTCTTTCATTTCTTGGGATGCGTACAGTTTTTAAACAGCTTTTGAAATTTTTCTTTACTTTAATATAACTTTGAAAAATGAACTTTACTTCCAAACAAAATGTTGCAATGGAGTTTGCCGTGGAAAACTATTGGCTTTTCACTAGCATGAGCAACCTAACTTATATCTTCTACAATCATGGGAACTAATCGCTACGTTGATCTTGAATATTTTGGTGTTATAACTTGGTTATGCAAGATAACACATGGTACACACGGAATAAATGAAAACAGAAGTAATAATATAGACATAATGTATATTTATGATTTTAATTAATCACAATTATCACAACCTACAACTTGTATGGTTGGGAACGATTTGTAACTGTATAGTAATACAATGTGCATGCAATAATATTTTGCCGTTATAACCAACAATATGAGCATAGCCAATAATACCTAATTAAATATACTGGAACACAACAACTCTAACATGCAGATACTTACGGTAAGATCTTCAACATTACAAATTTAAATATTATTAAATTTCTGTACATCTTATAAGCCTTCAACTACAACAGGCATCATCATGTTCATTGACCCAAGGAATGATTCTAATGCCCAGGTAAATCAAACTGCTTGTTTTTATATATTTTTCCAAGTGGGAAGTGCAAGGCAAAGACACAAATGCTATTGCTATCAATGTGTATTGTGGTCCAGTGCGTGCCGAGTACATTGGACTATGAAAATGATTCATCAATTGAGTGTAGGCACTCTCCTTATTGCTAATAGCCAGTATAATATTGCCAATACTGCATTCTTTAAGAAGCTTGTAAGGCACATCTTATACAGCATTTTCTCATTTATTTGTTTTTGTATTATTATATGCTTATTTTCTCATGTAATATAAGATTTTAAATAATTTTGACAATGTTCAACATTTATTTTTAATGGTTTTGAGTTAAAAGTATTTTGAGAGTTATAAATACATATATACTTGACTATGATCAATTCTTTAAATTTATTTCTTGTCTTTTAGAGCAATCAAAGCATAATCATATTTTATGCAATCATTTGAAAGAGGTTACACTTTTACCTGTTCAAAGAAATGTATGTAAAACTAAAACTATAGATCTCAATAGCTATTAAGCAAGGTTAATTTTTTGAAGCAAATGTGAGAAAGCAACATTCAGACATAAATGCCTATATTTTTCTTGAAAAAAGTGTCAAATATTTTTCAGTTGCATTATTTACATTAAAATCCTGCAGAGCAAGTTACATCATAAAAAATTTTTAATTCTAACAAGTTGATATAATGTAATGGAAATATGTTAGTTTTATAAACATAATTTGATAAAAAGCTTTATTAATAAGCTATGTATAGCCACAAACAGAATGTTATGATAAAGGTAGTGTAGAATGGAAGGTGCTGCAATGTTACTGTTGCAGTCTAGGATGAAATAAAAGAAAGGATAAGAGAAATAGGTTATTAGAAAAAAGATGAACTGACAACTGCAATAACTCAGCAACAGTGCCAAGAGAACCAGTAGGCTGCACATATTACAATATTGTAGAGGAGTGAGAAAGAAAAATATGTTGTAAAGTATTTCATGCAGGCAGCATGAGAATAACTCCAGGAATGCATGAAATCATTTTGAATGATATTTCTGAATTCAGAAATATTATTCAAAATGTCATTACAACATTGGATTTTGTAGATTAAAAATTGTATTTGGGATAACTTGTAAAATTTGATATTTTCGTGCTACAATTGGTGTAATATGAAGAGTGACAAAAAGTGGGACACGTGCAAGAGGTACTGGAGTTGTAATCCTGACACAACACAAGCTATTTTCCTTAACTTTTTTTGCATGACAACTGATTATAAAACTCTTTTTTTACCTCTATTACTTTTTATTACAATTTTTTTGTAAGTTTTTTGACAAAGTTTTTCATTATAGAAATGAATTTTTTTGGCATTTGATTACTTCAAGTTGTTTTATAAAAGAATAGTGGAATTTTTGTTACTTTAAACATCTGTCAGCATGGTTAAGTTATACAATGTTAATGATTGCATACAGTTGTTAGAAATTTATAAACCTAAAAGTAATCACAGCAGTTTTGAGTTTATTTCCAGACAAAGATGCTTGATGCACAAGGCAAAAAAGTGTTTAAAAAAGAGATTAAGATGTAGAGAAATAATTAGGTAACTCTTAAAATTTTGGTTTGATTTTAACTTTACCTAAAAAGTTCTACATTTATCATTATTTACTAAAAGAATATTTCATTGAACATAAAAAATTGTTTGAACTTCATTTCTACTTTATGTTCACAAGTTGTCATCAGATACTACTTTGAATAACTAGATCTCACTTTGTTGCTTAAATCTGAAGAATTCAGAACTATTGGAATATTTTTGTTTTTCAAATAAATATGCAAATTTTGGTTCAAGTTTTACCTAGAAAAGTAGATTTTTTCAAGTAGTTGAATGTAAAAAATTATAAAGTTGCTATAAATTTTGTTAAAAAATTAGTTTATAGGTAAATTTCTGATTGGTTTTAAAGCTTTTTTCCTAGTCATAAAAACGTTTATAAATAGAACCTGCAGAAGGTTGTTAATTTAGTTTAAACCTGTCAGGAATTAACTTATATTACAAGTTAATTCCTTTTCTATTTTAGCTGTAGATGTTCCTATTTGGAACATTATTTTTATGCTAGTCACATTCTCAACTAGTAGCTAGCCATACAATAAGTCTGAAATTAGTTATGTTGTGTTGGAGAAGTATAATTACTTCTCACAACACAGGTTGAGATATAGTGTACATTTGAGCTGTTACTCTCTTGCATTGTTTGCCTGTTTTATTGTGCGTCACAACAAACCATGCAAATTTATTTGTCCTTGCAAGATGAAAAATAGATCCAATAAACTTTTATATACTTGATGCTTTAAGACTAAAAATAGAAAAAAACATATAGGTTTACATTTTTGGATTTTGATTTAAAGTTCTGTGCTTACAAGTTATCTTTTAAGTCCACAATAAAATGTAGCAATTTTTTATAGATTTTCCAAAGTAAAACACTGCAACCTTTGATTTATACAATTCAATGTCAGATAGTTAGAAGTAAAGTTCAGATTTTCTTTGCCAAAGAGTGAGCTTGTGTGCCTAACATGATTTCCATTTGTTTTTGTAAAGTCTTGTTGCATACAAGTATTTAGATTAGGTATCACACAAATTTGGTATTACATTTGTTACAAAAATGTTATCAAGGTATTTTTCAAGCAGCATTATTGTCACTAAGAAGCAGAGGAATTATAATTGATACTGCATAAATGTCAGGATTTCTACAGTTAATGCTTCTTTTACAGTTCAAAACGTCGCTTCATTGTCCAATATTCTTCCTGTTTTGATTCATCCCAAATAATGCATGTACTTGTTTATTAGGCATTTGTTAGGAATTAACTCCCTTAGGGATTAATTCTATTATTATAGCTGCAGTCAGTTTCATTTATGATGTTCCAAGTAAATTGGCTGCACAAATACCAGTAGTTATATATTTTGTTGTGCTGATAGTGTTGGCTCACTTCCATCAACACAATTAGTGCATGATAAATATGCACATTTCTGTCACAGTTTCTTGTGCTTAATTATATTTCATGTTTCCAACAGCATTCCACAATATTTCCAGAGAAAGTTAATTTGAGCTTTTATCCTACAGAAACTAATTTTCACATTTATCTTAGGCAATTATATTTTTTAACTTTTGGTCAGATTTAAGTGCTCAAACTATTTTTTTTAATCACTGGATCTCTTCTCTTCCACTTAATGAAGATAGTCATCTCTACAGTGATACACTCTCTGGTGTATTAGATTTCTACCTTTTTCTTTCTTTTTCTCTTGACCAATCTACTTGTTTCTATTCTTTATTTTTTTTGTTATTCTATTATCTTATCTCTACTTGTCTTTGCTACTATCCTAGTATCAGAACACCTTCTCTTCTTCCTTCCATATATTCAACAATGTAAAGATGACTGGATACTGACATCATGAACTATCAGATGCAAACTGCAGGAATAAAAAGTATTTAGGATGCCTTAAAAATGCACTCCAAATGTCTCAAGAAATAAAATTTTGCTTTTCAAATGCCTTCATGATCAAGTATGAACAGGTAAGTGTTAGGAAAATACAAACACAACAAATGACATAAAAACAGAAATACTATTTGATATTAACCTACATGTGTTGCTGAAAGTGAGATAACTTTTGCAACATACAAAACTTAGTAGCATAAAGAACAGGGTTCAGTTCTCTGATGCATCTTGGAACTGAAACTGAAACTGAAACTGAAACCAAACTGATACCAAGCTGAAACCAAACTGAAGCCAAGCTGAAACCAAACTGAAGCCAAGCTGAAACCAAACTGAAACCAAACTAAAACCGAACTGAAACCTAACTGAAACCAAAACAAATTATACCGCAGCTATAGAATAGAATTAACTCCCTTAGGTGCTAATTCCTAACAGTAAGGTACACTATGACTATTTCTCATACTATCAAACATTCTAGCAAGACTAATATTTTTAATGTAGAGATATATTTTTAATCAACATTCTAATTAGTTTTTATTTCTATGGCATGATGTTTAACATGCCTACATCATTGAATCATAGATACAATTTGTCTGAATGCTTCATTTCTCCATATATGTGAAAATCCATTTTCAAAGTCTACATTCTTGTTTTGTAATATCAACAACCAGCAAGCAAGTTTACATGCACTTTTTATTAGAAGCCATCTACAGGCTTATACTATGTCTCTATCAATGCAAACAACCCTTTTAAATACACTTCCACAAAGTAATATTCATTTTGTGCACTTTACATAAACAAAACTTGAAAGGAAGCTAAATATCTTTAAGTTGGAAATTGATATCTTACTATTATACCTCAGGAATAACAGTACGGTCTGAAATATCTCACATATCTTTTGAAGCCTTTTTGACCAAAAAGCACTTTTAATATGCCATAGGTCATCGACAATATTGGGGGGAAACTTTGCAATGTAATTAATATTAGTTGAAAAATACCCAGGACGAGCGTTATTATTTCCCGGGAGTTTCTAGAAATCTCCCCAAGGAACTCCCCACAGAACGCAATATGTCAGTGATTGAAGGACAAAGAAATACAATTGTTGTGATTAAACAAACGCACCGTTTCGAATGTTGCATTCTAGCCGACTGTTTTCCTCTATCCTGATCTTTCTAGTGTTTCTGGTATCCTTAATAGTTAGTGATTTGGATATGTCTGTGAAAATGCATTCAAACATGCTTACGGGAGGATGGACTGATGTTACGAATTCCAACGATCCCGCTAAAGATGACATAATTTCGTGGACTTTGGAAAATCATATCAGTCAATATGAATGCGCCGAGGGAACTGATAAAATTACCGTGGAGAGTGTTAAACAACAAGGTGATTTTTTCGAATATTCTACATTCTTTTTATGAGCTTTAATGTAGTGGCAATTCTAGCATCTCTCTCTAACTGTTATGCCAAAAGTAATTGTTTAATTAGCTGTAATTAATTTTGACAAATTTTACTCTCAGTCTCTGCTAAGTTTAACCATTTTTTTCAAATTTTGCCTATGCAAAAAAGAATTTCTCTGTGTAGAATAGTAAAAAAGTAACATGTATACTCTTACAAATATGTATTTTAGAATCAAATAAAAATCAGTTTTTCAATTAAGATTACCGGTACATGCAAATTAGCGCAATTCATAGCACATTTCGTTTTTTCAATAACAATAAACTTTTTCCCGCCCATAATATACGATATTCCTCAGTATTTTTTGCTTAACAGTGAGGAGAATTATTACGCTTAATTTCTTCTCATCGCTAGTGGTAGATTTTTACCAAATTTCTTTGATTTTTTTGCGGGTCATGTTTGCTTTTGTTTGGGGTAAATAATGTAAAAATTCAGATTATCATTCATTTCGTAACGTCAATAAACCGGAGCTTAAAAATCTATTATTTATTTAAATAATCTATTTTTCCTTATGCGTAGTTGTGGCCGGAATGAAATATGACATTGTGTTCAAGCGTGTTACATCTGGTGGCGAGGTACGTTTTAATATATACATATTTCAATCTCGAGCACCAATAGGAGCTTGACGCGTAATTTTTATACGTTGATGCTACTTTATAGCGTTTCTTTAGTATGAGTTTTTTAAATATCTAATCGAAATTAAAAACTTGCATAGTCAGATTAGATAAAATATGTTTAGTGTTATAACGTACTGAAATGAGTCATTCATGGAATTAAGGTAGTATTTATATCCCTTCAGAATCTGCATCATGCGAATCATAAATTTTTTTGCATTTCCTGCAATTTAATTTATAATTGATCATGATTCATATTGAGATATTTGAGAATGCATTTCAATTATTGTGGAGTAATTATTCAAAGTTTGTATAAATTAACGTTTCACTTCATTTGAAAGCTCGGATGCGGCGAGTATTCACTTAAGTGCCAAATTAAGCTTTAGATATTCCATCTACATGTTCTATTGGTATTATAAGCAACACAATTAGCGTTTACATAGTAATCTATGCATAAATGCAGTATAATAACTCAAAATTGTTTTTATATTTGCCTCGTATTGGAAGGATGTGCTAATGAAATTTGGATAATTTTCAATGTCTGACATACTTTTTCAATTCCAGAATTCATACCATCTTATCAGAAATATAAAGCAGTAAAATTCGTTGAATGTAACAAATCTGTCATGACCACCAAAATAATTCCTTATCCGAAATACGTTTTATCCAAGAATTTATAATCTGACTTGGCACAATATTTTTTTCATTTATTTGCTTTTAGTGAAAATTGGTTTTAAGCAAATTTGTTATATCTGAAGCTCACTGTTTAGAAGTTTGAAATGAATAAAGTTGGTTGGACCACCGAAACGAATCATTATACCCGAAATTCGTTACATCCGAAAATCTCATGTTGAATTTGGACGCAATATGAATTAATAATTTTGCTCTAGCGAACAATCCTCATATCTGAATTAATATCATGGCATATAAAAAAATTTTCTGATTAGCATCATGCTTACTATATTGCTCAACATTATATATTATAGTGGGATTTTAATGGAAAGTAATCTGTTTTTTTGCTTGCTTCAGTGTTTTTTGTATGACGTCATGGTTTACTATATTCCGTGGAAAAATTCAAGAACTGCAACTACCGAATCTATTACTCAATGTTAAATGGCAATTGGCTGCTGTACCACTAGTCTACTATGTATCGAGTTCTCGTAAATAACATAAATACTGCATAAATTAGTTCTGTTTTTGGGTCTTTTTGTTTCGCAAATTTTCCAATATAAGTAATTCTACCTTATCTGTTATCTTTAACTTTTGTGTGAAGCTGCATGCAAAGTATGTTTTTATATGCATCCTTTTTTTATGGAAATAGTTGCAAGTATGAAAAAATGTTTAATTTAACTGCTGGTAGGATTTTTTGATGAAAATATACAAATCTATTATCGTTTGATTGATTTAACCATTCCAATTTAATGTTGGTGTCATTATCATTGAAATTTGGTACGGTACGATTTGCTTCATTTTGGAACCATTTAAATTGCTACTTCTGCATAATACATCTTGGAATTTATTTTTGTCCTTTTCATATATATGATACTGCTAAGTAAATGCTATATTAGCCAAAAATTATTTGTGGTATTTTAATGTCTATGCTGTCCCACAGAATTATGTCTTAAATGAGAGACCGTAGATATAGAAATGTAAACGAAAAATTATTCTTTTCAAATGAATATGTACAAAATTTAGTATGACCCATCGTTTTGGATGAAATTCCGATGTCAAGGTTAAAAAGCTGATAATATCATATAAAAACGATCGGTACTGAGTTCGATGAATTCATATTTATTTCATTTCATTTAAAATAAAACTTCATAAGACAGTACAGTTATTTAGTCTCGTGCCACTCCCAATGAAAGAACTTTTTTATTATCATTTATTGAACCAGAAATTCACGAGTCATGAGATGGTTTGTAGAAATTCAAGAATATAATGTTTACATCTTGAAACTTTTAAGATTAACAAAAAGAAATGAACCATATCAAAAAATGCAATAGTGATGATAAATGTCAGTTTGCTGCTTTGGACTAACATGCAGTTTCAGCCTTTTTGACTGACTTTTTGTTGAAGTATTATTATCCATACCAAAGTATTGTCACCCCTTACATAAATTCCGCAGAATAACTAGCGGTACACGCTTCTTTAGCTGCTAAAAGCAACTTCACCTGCTGTACTATCAGCTACAGACAGTAAGTGTAATCTCATAAAACTTCTACTACTTCCACCTCTGCCACGTCGACCTTGTCAATTGTGCTCCCTCTCCTGAATGCTTGAAGCTTCTGCTGCCCCCCGGCATTGCAGAGATAAAGATGTAGATTGTTGATGGCTGCCGACACTGTCAAAAACTTATTATTGCGCCATGTTTTCTATTTGAACTACATTGTTACTTGGCTATATTCGACTAAAATTGTGAATGAAAAATGTGGCTAAACAATTCATGTCGTCAAGATTTATTCTTGGTAGCACATGATAGAAATATAACAACTTATAACTATACGTGCGGTTCTCCAGCTTAATTTATCTTCTGGTATCTGATATACACATCAGTTATACTTATGGATTTCTAACAGACACATTGCAGTCCCAGACTGCATGAACATGTATTGTTTTGACATGCAACAACCAGGACCGCTTTCCAGTCTCAGGGTCAAGGAGACCTTGTATATCAATGCAACAGCAGCAGGATAATTTGGAAGTGCAGAACTTATTGTAGTCCACAGTGTTTTGTTAGGATTGCTGCATCCAATAACAAGAAGTTGGTTAAATATGATTATTTTAAAAGTGGCAAGCCATTATTAAACTTCAGTAATGATTTATTGCAAGTCATCATTGAACTTAAATTACATCATTTACTGATTAGAAGATTCACTTCTGATCATGAAAACAGCCTTAGTGGTCTTGTACTCTAGTCATGCTAATCAGTTATATACTTATGGCACTTGGTCTGTTTCATTCTGTCCTGTTTTGTTTTATTCTGTCCTGTTCTGTTTTTGTTTGCCTTGTCAACAATTAAAATTTGAAATTGAATCTGTTGAGTTACTTGCTGAGACTAACGTTCACCCTTGAGCTGATCTTTTTGTGCAGATCTGATGTAGTTACTGTAGGACAGCCCTGTCCAGCAGAAGGGCAGCAAGTATCTACCCACCGAATGGGTGCATTCTTGCACTCTTCACTGAGGTTGGCCACCAGCTTCTCATGAGCTTTCTGATGGCTGATGTGAGTCTTTCATCTCAAGTCCTTGGAATGCTGAATTGTAGAAGGCCGTGATTATAGTGAGACTTGTAAGGATATGGTAAGTGCATTTTGAAGGCCTTTAGATGATTTGTCTTAGCAGTCTGAACTTGGCTATTGAGCACTAAAATCAATGGAGCTTTACCAGTTGTTAGGAATCAATAGGTTAAAGATTATGCATATAACCAATAATAAGCATAGCCAGAAACCCAAAGAAAACACACACAGCCAATAATCTATTAATCCCTATTCATGTGTTGCCAAGAATGAGTTTTGTGAACACAATACTACTAAAGGGCACACGCATATGAGAACACACTAATGAGAACATACTTATGAGAACACGCTAATGAGAACACTCTTTAAGAGAACGCACTTTACAAGAATGCACATATATGACGAATTAAGTCCATAGAGTCACAGTTCCATAACAGATCATGGCAAAACAGATCAGATCCTGACACCAGTTCACAGCTTGGTAACCTTACTGGAAAAGGTATATCCTGCCTCTTGGTAGAACTTCAACTTGCTCCACTGCAGGACTGTGCTTAATGCTGTCAGATGCAGGCAATTACAACAAGTCTATAGCAGCCTGATTGTGCACGACTGCTGTGAAGATGGGGTTTCTTCCAGGATTGACAGCCATTGCGCAATCCGCAGTAAAACAGCTTGCACATATGTTTATTCTCTTTCTTTTCCATAACCTCCTTAGCAGCGCACTTGAGATGCAAGACAATGAGAGTGGCACTCAGTCCGTCGGTCCCTATGAATTCCTCAAAGCCCTTGCACTCAGAGTGTGTCACTCGTCTTGTGTCAAAGTAGTAGTCCCAGAGATCTTGCCCCTCAAAGCTGCTTGCTGCCTTTGAGGAGTTATGTCACATGGAAAGAGGCTAGGAACAATGTCTCGGAGGTGATGAGGCTGCACTTTTATGTACTGCAGCAGCGGCATGTACATTGTACCATCTCTACAGAACTTAATCACTCCGGTCTTGATGATGATGATGATGACGCTTTCTGCTGCTTTTTTTATTCCCCACTGCAGGGTTGACCTTATGTTTCTGACCAGTTTCTGTCTTTACAGTCTCAACTCATGGTGGGGTTACTGATTGTAGAAACATAAAATTGGTGGCCGCCAACCACAGTCAGTCATGGCCATGCCAAAGCCAAACTTAGAAAAAATTTCAAAAAAAGAATTGAGTGTGCTGGGAAGGTTCTTTCATAAAAAATAACTTGAGTATACTGGGCAAAAATTCTATTTTTTGAATTGTTCAATATAAGGAGTGACAAGATTTTTATACAAGCGTTAACTAAAAAGCAGTTGTTATATATTTCAATACTGGACCATGTCAACTTTTTTGAGCTCCAAATCTTTGTTTGTTGCTATCGTTCATGAAACAGTTTCAAGTAATAAAGTCTCAATTGAAATGAATTTTTCATCACAATTCTTTGGTTATCTGAATCAACAGAATTGAGATTATATTCATTTGCTTTAGTATGCAAGTAGAATATATTATCAATGAATATGCTGACAATTTAACTTGTCTAGATTTTAATATTTAATCACAAGCATGTGGATTTATTTTGTTAGATTAGTCGAATTCCTATGTATGAGTAATGAATAGGCATTTTAAAAGTTTTATGGAACTCTGGTGCTATAAGCTTTGAACTTGGACAATCCTATGCAGTTAAGTATCTCTAAAATCTCAGAGAATTAACTGCACTTTGAAGTAATTTTTACTTGTAGTGCACAGTGTTTTTCACTTGAAATCCAACATTTTAAATCATTTTAGCTTTTTTAGTTTTGTGATTCATTGCTCATTTCTCTTGTTTTATTAACAGATTGCTAAATGTATGTCTCCAGCATACTGCTGTTTATATATGCATATCAATTAAAGTTAATACAAGGTTTTATCTAATTTGAGTAGAAAAGGAGAACAATAAAATTTTGTTTTTTTGTCTACTGTTGCAAGTTTGCAAGGAAAGATGTGCCAAAACATTTACATGGCTTTATTTGGTTGCACTTGCTGTTTATAAAAAAATAGATAATATACTAATCTAATCTATTGCTTTTACTCCATGTACTATAACAAATACTATATCAGCACCTTTTTTCTAGATGCTAATTTGAACCAGCACTTAAGGCTTCAGCAGGTTTAAAAACCTTTTTCAGACTAAATATGATATTGTTTCCTAGAAAAAAATTTTTGAAAAAATTGCTGTACACATATTTTTGTACATATATATCTGAAAAAAGTTTAGAAATGTAATTATTGCTTACATATATATCCTTGCTGGTAGAAAATCTACTAACATAGAGACCAAATATACAGTTTTTTGTAGTAAAGAATATTTGTCTCAGATAAAATTACTCTCTGCACTGTAGCTGACTTTCCCAAACCATGCACAAAACTTAAAAAATGAAAAAATAGGAACACTATTTGAAGAATAGCATTTTGTTTGCTATGCATTGCTACTGGTGACCTACATTTGCCACCTCTTCAGCTGGAATACTACTCTTGGTTGAGTTAAAATATTAAAGACCAGACTGACACATGCATGACACAAAAAGAAAATGAGGAAAAAAGTCAAAAAAAATATTCAAATTACAATATTCGGTTCAGTATGCATCATGATTGGTGATTTGCTGACATTTCAGGGGTTTTTATTCTTCGATTTACCAAAAAAAGTTAAAGGCCAGAATTTACTGGTACTGTTTCTCCTTGAAGTATTTCCAACAGACCAAAACTCGCTGCTAAGTTAATATTTTCTTTTTTAACCCCTCCTTGTTTTCTGACATATGTATAGCCAATGAAATCGTGATTTTTGTCTCTTCGACCAAGCTTTTTTGGGCCACCCCAAATGTTTCCTGAAGAAGATATTCAAAAGGCAGAATATTTTTTGTATTTTTTTTCTACATTAGGGCCACCAGCAGTTCTGGTATTTAAAAAAGATTTGCTTAAAAGACTTTCACGGAGATGCAGATACCTGCTAAAATTTTGCTAGTATTGCCTAGTTGCATTATTGGTGCAAACTAGAATAGCATTTACTTAATCATTTTTTAATATTCAGCTACAGAATAAATTTATGGAACAATTTTGTGAAGAAGAATAATTATGTCCTTCTTTCTATACATGTTCACTATCGACCACTAACATTAAGATATATATATAAATATATATGCTGCTACATATATGCATACAATAATACAGAAATATATATTTGAACATATTGGCATATATTTACATACTTATGCAAATATACATTAAGACTCACCTTCTTTCTCTTCAATTGTATCAAAACTTCCAGTCAGCTCATTCACGCAATTCACCAACTCAGGGTCATCAATCTCTAAATTTTGAACATTTTGAAATAACTGGCCAAAATCATCTGCTCTTTGCGGAATATACGGCGCTTGCACATTTCGTAAAGTATCCCAATTTAAATTATTGAACCAAGCATGAGTTCGAATCTCACTTATGGAGTTTTTACCTAGTCGAAGATCCGCATTACATATTAACCTACACAAGGAAGTAAATTTCTTAAATTGAATTTTTTTAAGTTTTGCATTTAGTTACAAATTCTGTTGAATTTTAAGTGACAGAGAATTTTGCAAGTAAAATATTTATATATAATTAGCACAAGTTTGTACATTGCAGTATAGAGAATTTCCCTATTAGGGATCTCTATTTGCTTTCAAATATATGTAAACTTATTGAATTTTGAAATTAAAAAGTTTTCAACTAGAAAGAACTATTTGCAGTCAGACTGACTTGTACTGCAATTGGACTAAATCTTTTGATTTCAAATTATATATCTATCTGCATATATAGATATATATATATATATATATATATATGCAGTAAATTTGGATACAAAAAATTCCATTTCGATAAGTTTTGTTTTATAACAAATAAATGAAAAGTGATGCTTTCAGATTTTTTCATAAATTTTGCTGGACACAATTTTTATTATATTCTGATTTCAATGTAAACATAAAGGCACGTACATATATATAAATAAACTTCGTGCCAGTACCTGAGCATAAAGTCCATACAATCTGAAGATAAGTCTAGTTTACATCGACTCGGAATGCGTAGATACTGATTCCAACGAGCAATCTTTCTACATGTTATTACTGCATCTTTTCCATGGAAAGGAGTGTATCCTATTAGGCACTCAAACATTATGATTCCTGAAACGAGAAAAGTCACAAATAGACCATAAAAATTAAAGTTAAAGCACAAAATTTGCATAGAAATTGATAATAATTTTAAAAAATTATAGAAAAATATTTAGAAAAAATACTTCAAATATTATGAAAAGAATTATTTCAAAATGTTCAAAAAGTAAAAAAAGTAAAAATTTCAAAATCACAAAAATACACAAAAAAGGTATCTTAGATCACCAAAAATCATGAAAAATATTATCAAGGACTACAAGAATATAAAAAAATCTATATATTAATTTCCTCCAATGTTTAAAACCAGATTTCTGACTAAGCCAACTTTGCAAAGTAAAGTCATTCAAAATAGTAGAATATAAAAATGTGATTGATTATTTTTTTGGACTAACTGATTGATTACAATATACGTGACAATGATATCCCTGAATAATATTTTAAGTTTAGTAAGTTGACTTTTTTCCGATAGCACTCTTTTACCATAAAACGAGAGGTTCTAAAGAGTATTGAAAAGATGCATAACAAGCAACTTTGAGTTCTTCAGTGAAAAAAATAGCATTTTATTTGGAAAAAGTATGAAATTTGCTGTAACTATAGGAGAGCATTGAGGTACACGTATATATATGGATAATACTATACAGTTGATATTTAGATTACCTAGACTCCACCAGTCACACTCTGGGCCGTATCCTCGCCTGCTAAGTACTTCTGGAGCAATGTAGTCTGGAGTTCCAACTGCAGAATAGGCAAGTTCTCTACATCCTTTTCGTTTCGTTTTCCATTCATATCCCTCTGTCTATAAAATAAATTTTTCATTCATAATTACATACATATTTTAGAACCCCCTGAGGTTTTATTTTGGGGAAGTTACCGGATATTATTAAGACTTTGGCGTTACACTGGTGTACCATTTGAATATCAGTATCAAATGAGCCTTAATTTTAAACGAAAATTTGAATCCTTAGGTTTCTAAACTTGCTGATGGTTTGGATTGAACACATATGCTTTAAAATATTTTGAATAAATATTCATACTGCATTTAAGTCCAGCTTAAGATTTTAAGAATAAGGAATTAACTTGGCGGTCCAAACAAGTTCAATAAATCTGAATTTTACATTACATATATATAAATATATATTTAGTTTTACTCTGTACACTTATTGATGCAGACAACAGAATAGCTTACAATACAGTTTAATACCATTTTAGCCCTTTCGAAAAAATTCTGAAATCCAACATTGTAAAAAAACGAATATATTACAAGATGAAAAGTTCGAAAAATTACTTTCTTGTCTGTTCAGCCTTATTTTTCTAGTGTTAAGAAATTGCTACAGACCTTGCCCACTACTATATTTGTTCATATTAATGCAGACTAGTATAGAATAGAGTTCAGTATACTAGCCATAATTTGAATATGCGGGTACTTTACAAAAGTTACTGTTTTGCTTCAAGGCAATGTAGACTTTACCTCAAATTGGTCATCGGATATCTGTCGAAACTCGGGATCTACAGAAGTATTGTTCCCGTTATCTTCTCCATTCTCTATCCCAATATAATCAGAATCAAATGAAATTTTTTTTGATAGTCCTAAATCTGATAGCTTTAAGTGACCATAGCGATCAATCAAGATGTTATCAGGCTTTAGGTCACGATGTACATATCCCATGGAGTGCACACAAGATAGTGCTTGAACAATTTCTGCCATAAAATGCCTAGATAACAGCATAAAAAGTAAACAAATATTATATTATATGCCTAGACTCTGTGAAGAATAAATGAAATGAACCTTTCAAGATAGTATTTACTGCACATGTAATAAATCTGTCCGGACCGCTTAATAAATTTTAAATATATACGAAATTCAATTTATCTTAGAATTCGAAGCTGAACTTGGACCCAATATCCCTCCTTCGCTGTATATTTGGTACTATAAGTGAAAATTTGGTAAAAGTAAGTTTGTTTCACCCTAAGTTTACAGTATATGAATTATTTAAAATTCAAAATTCAACATTCTCTTGTAAAAATTTTAAAAAATATTTGAAATTTTGGGGGCCAGTAACTTATAGTTCATAGATATTTTTTGTGCTGTTTCTGAAAATATACTATATCTGAAAATATTTGTATAAATTTCCAATGTAATATTTTTAGAGTTGTATTTGTCCAACCAGAATGGTAAATTTTGAAATTGAATCAAAATTCAATAAATATGATGAATAATTAGAGCTACTTCAAAAATTAGTTGCATCAATTGCCAAAAATAAAGAACAGATTATGGGCATTAAAATCAGTTTTTAGTTGTCTATTCAAATCTTCTTCATAAGTAGGATATATAGAGCAAACTTTGAGCATAATAAATCTGTCCACCAAACTAACTTGTTGTATCCGGAACTTGTTCACTTATTTATTAAAAGCAAAACTCGTTGAAAAAGAATGCACTATATTCTAATCTTATTGCATTTTTCATAATTTTTTCAGAAGTACAGTGGTCATTTCTACCTATTGACTCTACTCAGGTTTTATTCAAAATTAGTGATCAACAAAATTGTTCAGTGCTACCAAATCTAGAGTTAATTGTAAGTATTGTGCCCAACATAAAACCTCTTAAGTTTAACACCTCTTTTCTTCAAACTCTTTAGCAAGTTGGCAGCTGCCAAGGCAATGAGAAGTACCTGCATTTAATTTTTCTTTCATAAATTAACTCCTTGTTATGTTGAACACTAAATCTGTGATCTCAAATAAGTTCTTAAATAAAAGCCTTAATAAATGGACAATAAAGTACCAATATTTTCATCTACCAATAACTAACGTATGAATGGCTGAAATAGGATGGAAGAGATTTGGAACTTATAATTTACATTTTTGAGAAAATTTTAAAGCTAGTTTGTCAGCAGTACACTGTCCAAATGCTTTTTCTGTAATCTCACAATATTTTTGCTTTTTATGACGTTATTCATGTCTTTTGTTAACCAATAAACTTCATTAAATTGGACATCAACCTTGAAGTGTCCAGCTTAAGAGGTTTCACTGTATTTATGATCATGAAGAAAATGGCTAAGCACTACGAAATCTGTTGTACAATCAAATTTTTACCTTGTGGCACCTTCTGAAAATGTATCTTCTTTGATAAGTAAACCCATCAGATCTCCTCCTGGTAAATATTCCATCACCATGTACAACCGAAGTTCATCTTGAAACGAAAACTGCAGTCTTACAATCCAGTCGTTATCAATTAAAGCAAGTATATCACGTTCAGTTTGTACGTATAGAGACTGATTCTTATGTTTTGATATTTCTTTTGTTATAGATTTTAGAGCCCAAACCTGTGAAATAAGGAAAAAGAATAATTTTCAAAGGGTGCTGTGATTGTTCATTGGATATCTACATTGAAGTGAAATTATTGTACGCACTAATCAAGATATCTTAACATATTGTCATTCTTTATTTAGTAATATCATTCTATTTTAACCAATAAAAACTTCTTAAATGTTAATTCGATTGCAAGAGAATAGCCTTAACTATTTAAAGGTCACATTTGACTGTTCTTTGGTTCTCCAAGTGAAAGTCAAATCTTTGAAAGCTCTCAAATAAGAAACAATAGCAAGACTATTTGCAACACAGTTTTTATTACAAATATAACTCCATGAGTAGATGGATAAAGAAGCTGAGAAATCGAAACAATTATTTTGGGATAATTTTTTATTCAGTGTTCACTTTTTGAATTCAAACAAGGATCTTGGTAACTTCATTAGGTAATTATAAAATATACATCTAAAAGCCATTAATTGTTCTAACTAAAAAAGTCATGGCTGAAAATTTTAGTTCAGTATAGCATTTTTTGTACCATAGGGATAGGGTTTATGTAGTATTACTTTAAAATTCTTGTTGCCAAAATCTTAATCAATTTAAAGATTAACTTCAACTCTTGCTTGAATCAATTTTATGCTATCAACTTTCTAAAATGAATTCTAATTTACTTTTAAACTTGAAAATGAACCATATTTGCAGTTTTATTACTTCTCTAGTGTCGTTTTTTCGAACTAGGCGTACTTCTCCAGAAGCCCCACGGCCAATCAGCTTGAGTGAACTGAAATCTTCAACGGTATAACGCTTCATATTTTCTCTTCTGACACTAATTTCAAATTTCCCAAGTTCTTCCCTACATTTTAAATGATAACAGATCTATAATTTTAAAACTATGGAACTATAATATGCTTATGCTTTAAAAAGAGTATTAGCTTATATTATGAGTGCTAATTACTACACGTTTTATAATGAAAATCAGTTTTCTAGCGATTTTTTTGGCTTATGCAGTTCCTTCAAATAAACAAATAATTTAGGACCACCGAATCATATAATTTGTTATATTCAAAGTTTATTGATTTTTCAACTTGAATGAAAGAGTGCGGCTAAGAAACGTCCCTTACTATGTCCAACAAAAATGGTATAAAATAGGAGTTCGCTAAAATGGGTCAAAATTGATGATTGCTTCATTTTTTCGCTGAAACCATCGTTCATATATTTAATCACAGTGGTCATCCATATTTTGTAGAAAGCCTGCGTATTACTGAACCTGCCATTTAATCATAAGGGTATTAAAGAGAACAAAGAAAAAGTTTAATTTATCATGTTATTAAAAATACTTTTGGATTCGATTTTTCTTGACATTGGACAAATATCGTCTGCAATCAGGATATAGACCGTTGCCCCTCAAATTCATTACGAGGCGTCTAAAAATTTACAGAAAAAATGTATTCGTACTTACCGATATATATCCTTTTGCGCCTCTTCCAGATTTAATGTTTTCATGCGCTCCTCTAAATCTTCACGTCTTCGAGCTCTTTCTTCCATCTCTACACGTCTCTTCGCATATTTTTCAGCTAATGCTTCCTTCAACTTTTCTGCTTTCGTTCTGTTCATGGCGTTTTTTCCCTTGAGAGCTTCGCTAGGCGAACATGGAGCAGCTGTTTCATAAAATATATTCAAAAAAGAATGTCTTATTACAGAATCGGTCGATTCCATTGTAGATAACAAATAAAGTGATCTTGTCTTCTTAGCGTGTCTTACCTGCGAGCTGGCAAAAAAGAGCTAGTTTCGAGACAAGGAACGGCACAAAATATATCAAGAGCGGATCTTCATATATATATATATATACTTTATTCAGTCTTACTGTACATTTATGTCGCCAAAAAACCGTTACAGTAATTATATTTCACCGAAATTTATTTTTCAAGTGCGCAAAGCTTACATAAAATTTTTGCAACAGAGCTGACATCTTAGCGAGCAGCTATTCCGCTGGTGATGCCATCATATTTAAGCCAATAAAAAATGATTCGATACTATATCCAAGAAAAAAAACAATAATTCAAGTTCAAAATTAAGCATTCTTTTTGCATAATTAAAATGATGTCACTGTACAAATATTGGCTTGTTAAGTAGTCAGAACCATTTATAAGTGAAAAATTAGGACCACATCAATGAGAAATACCAGATTGAAATCAGCGAGGACAAGAAATTTTTATTCAGTAAGATGAGGTATCAACTTCAGGTATGCATTCCTACCATTAATATGTGCCAAAAAAACTATTGAAAAATCGAATAAGTATAATAGCCAAAATATAGTTCTGTTGTCAATTGATAGTTGAGAATTAGCAGAGGCTGAAAGGATCATGTTGCTCATTCCTTGAACTACAGCTGGTTATTGAAAAGGAAATGGCTGCCTGTTGCATATGCCATAATACTGGTCCTTCCCAATTATATAGCTTGCTTTTCTGAAATCATTTTCAATCAAGACTTTAATAGTTTACTTTAGCGGTCTGAGCTAACTACCAGAATCTCTTTGTGGATTGTGCAAACTAGTGTACGATATGATACCATAATAATAAGAAGCACAAAAGAAGACAGAAAAAATGTACATACTAATTACAAGAACACAAGGACTTATGAAGCTGAACCTGCATAATTAGAATTAAATTTTCCAATTACTTGCAGCATAACAGAAGTGAATATAATTGATTATGTAATTCAACTACCAGCTTAGACAGAAGCCAGTTATTCTAATCAAATGCAAACAATATTAGTCTTCTTCAAATGCAGCAATTCTAACACTAACAATGTGCATCCACACATTCTTCCCAGCCCTGTCTCTAGCATCCGGTTATGCATCGTCATTAGCTGCTTAAGCATCATCAGTTCTATTGACTATTCCAGGATAATCCACCAGTATAGAAACTTGTTTGCATCAAGAAAACATGTAAGATGGTAATGAAGCTAGTGTTCTATTTCTAGTGTAGGGACCCAACAAGGAGAGAAGTTTTCAGAGCCAAGAGCAATGTTTTTGTTATTATAAGGTCAACATCTCACATCCTCTGTTCTCTGCAATTTTAAATCATTGATGTTGGTTTTAGAACGTATACCTTTTGAGAACGAAATTCTAAACTATAGTTCCAACTGCTATTTCACTGAAAAAATGAGATATTTACTAATTTTAAAATTACTTGGTTACAGACAACTTACAATGCTACATTTCAACTGATTACTACATGCACACTTTATAAGGTTTCATGCTACTGCAGAACAATTTTTTGAAAAACTTCCTTTTTAAACCAGCAGTACTGAATTTATTACTCAATGTTAGGAATTAGCTTCCTAAAGTGCTTATTCCGTTTGTAGCTGCAGTACAATTTAGGAAGATTTGTGCAACTATACAATTTAAGAGGATTTGTACAATTCTAGATTTAAAGAGAGTCACATAAGTAGAAGTTCAAGGAGAGTCATATATTTTGAATAATCAGCGTACACATTTTTTTGTTGTGTTGATAGAATGTCCTCATGTCTATCAACGCAAATTATCGAATGCAAAGTATCTCCATCAATTCTTGTCCGTTTCTTCTTGCATTTGACTATTGCATTCCTATTAGGAATTTACTTGTTAACGGTTAAATTTGTGTTATAGCTGTGGAATTCTGTTTTATAGTGAGTCATTGTTTTGCATATTGGAATTCTGAGTTTATGGCAAGTCATTGCTGGATTTTGATGATGGGCTAAGTTTGGGATTTGTGTGTTGCTGTAGAGTATGTTTTACTTCCAGCAACACAAATTATGTTTGTGTAAATATACTCTCTGTGTTTAGTTCTGAGTTTTGTTTGATACACATTCATAACAGTTCCTAATACTCAAAGTTTTTTTCATCCTTGAAAGAATAGTAAAGTAAAAACTGGGCCTTTTGATTTTGTACATTCAAATGAATATTAAATTTCTGCTCTGATCTTGTCAGGAATTAACCCGTAATACGGTTAATCCCTTACCTTTGTAGTTGCGGATATTCTGACAACTTGAAATATGTTCTCAAAAAGAATGTTCTCTTTTTGAGAACATGATGCTTCAGTTTCTAGTTTAGTGTTGCATTTGAGAAGTGATCTCACTTCTTGCAACACAGGTTAAGAATAATATACCTGTTCAAGGCTGTTACTCTCTTGTGTTGTTCTTTTGTATCCTCATCTCTAGCCTCTGCATCTTGACAGATGTATGATAGTCAAAACATTCTTATTGCTTTTCCTACAAGATACAATTTGAGTTTCTGTAATCCTTAAAAATATGAACTCTATTTGACAGTATGAAAACTAAACTCTATGGTACAATAGTCCATAGACTGCCGTCGCATCAGATTTTTGGTTTGTACATAATAAATTAAAATATTTCAATTTCTCAGTATCAACGTGCCTAGATTTTCACGGTGATTACATTTTTTTTTCAAATTTTTATAGCTTTTGCAGTATTAATTAATTTACCATTAAAACATCATTGTAAAGATTATAACAAAGATTTCGATTGTACATTTTATGTAGCTTGATGCCGGAAGTGTTGTAATCATATTGCACTATTTGGAGTCTTTTAGATTGCTCCTAAGAACTCTATGCACTTTACTTTAAAACTAACTGCCTTGTACCCATATTGTACCATATAACATTTTACATGTATAGACCAGTAATCAATACAGGCTCATATATTTTTTATTGAATATTTTTTGCTAATCAAAATAATAATTGCAGACTTGATAGCAAATGGTAAATTTTGTACATCTTTGCTCTCTCAATTTTTACCCATGCGTAAAGAAAGAATCTTTTTTTAATCATATCTATTAAATATCTTTTTGCATTTGTATTTATAAGTGATGTATTTAATAGACAGCATAATAAACTTGAAGCCCAATTTAGTTTGCTTTTTGAGAAGTTACTTTATTTTATTTGCGGAATATTTATATCAGCATTTCTAGGCTACTGTATCAAGTATTAATTAAAAGCTAAATAATCACTCTAAAATTTTATAATTGCACTTGCAGCTAATAAGGCCACCGGTTGTTTTGTTTGTCAAACTAAGAAAGTAAAATTTATACGTTTATCAATGGAACTCAACATAAAAAATAAACTGATGAAATATATATATATATATTTGTTTCATAATAGCTAGAACCCAAAATTCTCACTGATTCCAGTAATTTTAAACGAATATGCCTTCAGTTATAAGTGCAAGATAAATGAGCAGGTCAAAATGTGTCAAAATAAAGAAAAAACATTTCAGTTAACTGAAGATAAAACATTTATCATCCACTTTTCCCTGTATCTAAATTTTCACACTGAGCAGTTCATAGGACCCCTCATGAAGAATTCAACGATAAAACTGATATATAAAGTACATATTTCAGTTACAATTGACATTCAATTTTTTCAAAGTTCCAAAAGGCATGGTATATATGTCAACATAGAATTTTCTAATATATATGTATATTACATATTTCAGTTATAACTGAAATTCAATATTTTTCACAGAAGCCGATGCTCCTGAATTAACTGATTTTCTGCTACTATTATAACTGTATTCACTTCCTCTCGAAGATGAAATATCAGAACGAACTTCTCCTCTAGTTTCTAAAAAAACCCCTAAGGGAGGCCTCTTCGGGATAACCAACCCCTTGTTTCTTAAACTCGAATATAGCACATCATGCATTTCAGGGAATTCTCGAGCTAGCTGTCCTAGTGCATATAACACTACTGCTATACAATCTTTTAATGCTTCAGAACGAAAGCATACTTCTGAAATTGTTTCGGAATTTGAATTTTGAATTTCGCGGTGATGTTTCTGTAATTTTTTTAATTTAAATTGAATTTTTTTGGAGTCTTCAAGAGTTAGTTTTAAATCATTCTCAATTTGTTCAGCTGCAAGTGTTAAATTCAAGTTTTGACTTTGAAATGAAGCAATCTTATTGGTCAATGTTTCGTGACGAAATTTGTCCTGATCGATGTCTGTCTCTAACCTTTGGAGTTCTTTTTTTAGCTCAAAAAGTTCATCTTGAGTAACCTAAATTAAAGTTAAAATCGAAAAAAGAGAAAAATTTATACAGAAATTCAAAATATAAATAAGTGAACAAAAAAACGAAAAGAAACAGTAAAATAAAAAATCAACAAAAATGCCATACTACACAATGTTATGTTTATTTTTACATACATAAAATAAAGTAGTAAATAGTTCATATATATTTTAATCGTGACAAAATTGCCTTAATCCTAGGACAAGTTTTTTATATGAGCTACTGATTTAAAACTGGATACATACATACGCACAAGCAAAAAATATGCGTGCATTGATAAATACGTACAAATGGATACTTGAATAAATTGGTACTTTACTGTCCATTTATCAAGGTTATTTCCCTATGAAAGTTTTTTGTGACTACAAAATTTGATGTCCAGTGTCTAGTGTAACAAGATGTCCATCTATGAAAGGTAAATTAAATATATTTACTTTTAGTTGCCTTGTTGGCTGTCCAGCCTACTGAGATTATTAGAATGTGTTCTTTATTACTTTCAAACTCTGAGCTGTACATGATTTATATTTGTGGACTGTGATGAAGAACTGCATGTTATGCTCTTTATTATCTGGACCAAATGAAGCAATATCTTGCCACTTACTGATGACTTGCCTTTATAGATTTCATATTATATACCACGCTATAATAAAACTCTTTCTTTTTTCTCGTTTCTCTCTCTTGCCTCTGCTGCTTTCTTGACTGCTCAACTATACAGTCCTGAGCATATCTATCATTGATCTTACTCTGTAATTCGAAAGTCAGATCTACCGTTCCAAGTTTGCCGTACACCTCAAGCTAAATTCTAACAAAGATGTTTCGAGATACGAGGTGTCCAACTTGAGAGGTTTCACTGTATTGCACTAATATGTTCTATTTGAAAATCTAAGTTCTATCTCAATTCCTAAAATCCGTTAAAGATAAATGTGCATTTCTATTGAATAGTATTTTACTCGGAGCTACTTTCCCCAAAATATAACATAAAGATGTTATCATGTTTTCCGAATATAGCAATAAGGTGCTGTAATGGAATAAATTACGTGGGATATGTTATATTTGAATATGTTTGTACCTTCCCCTGTTGCTCTAGTTGTCTCAATAAATTGGCATCACTACTCTCTGGATCAGCCTTATGAAAGCTCATTCGATAGTCAGTATTTCTGTTGTTCAAATGTTGCAATGTACATTCTAATGCTCGAATTTCTTTTTCTTTTGCTGTTATATCTAAGTCCAATGTATCACCTATACAAAACATACAATGAACTTGGAATATAGTAAACCTACCGGAAACACAAGATTAATTTGTCATGTCCGAAAGTCTGAACCCTGAGCTTGGTGCAATATGACCTCATTGTTTATTTCTTTTGAGTGAAAATTCATTGAAAGCAAATCTGCTGTAATCGATGTTTCTATGTATCAAAAAGTCATAATTAACATAAATTACTGATGTCTCGCAGTGCATATTTCTAGTACAAACAGTCAAAATAGAGCATTTTATGAAAAGTCACTTTCAATTCAATATAGAAGATGCCTTACACGCTTTGTTTCTTAGATTATAGAGTACAAAAAAGAGGCATTAGTTTGAGAGTTACGTTCAGGAAAGAACATGGTAAAAGAATTTCAATATGAAAAATCAAAACAAATGGATGTACGGTTGATGATGTCATTTTAACGATTCTTTTGTACTGCCCCTGAAAAATGAATAAATCAGGAGCACACAACAAATTGAAAAATGAGCCAATGATATTTAGTTCAAATTTTTGAACTAATTTTATAAATATTTCTCATTTTTTCATTACAACATGCAAAAATCTACAGTTAATATTGCTATGTTAGCAGCTTCATCTTCAGAATTAGCGTTAATTTATTCAAGGTACTTAAGAAAATATTATTAAAACATATTCCAAAGATTTATAAAATTTTGTTATTTCAACCAAAGCTTTATTTCTAAATTATTTTTAAATTTAATTTTACCACTGAAATATATTCATATCTTTTCAAATTTCTTATTCAATCACTTAACAATAATTATTCAAAATTTAACAATGAAGTTCAAGTTATTTATTTTTCTTGCTATTAGAGGAGTTTTTATATTGATTTCCTGAAACACGATCAAGAATGAGAAAGACTTAGTGTTCATAAATGATTTAAATTTTTTATGCAATACCTTCTCGTTGGAGTTCTTCACGTTTCTGAACAACTGCAATTAATATTTGCACACGATTTTGTCCATGTTCGGTCACATTTAACTGATCATCAGGGCGATCTGACCCTCCCATGAGAATTTCAAACTTTCGTTGTAATATTTTAACCGCTTGTTGGCGTTTATTTAGCTCAAGTTGAATTCGATGTCGTTCATCCTCAGCTAAGCGTAGCGCTGCACGCTGCACCTATGTACCAAAATTGAATCATCCCGATATATATCAGAATGTATAAATGGAGTACTACTATGTATGAACTAGTATGTATAAGCGACTATACATATATCATTATGCATATAGGTAGTATGTAGGAAGCAAGGTGGGTAGGTAGGGAGGGAGTTAAGCAGGTGGGTAGGCAGGGAGGGAGTTAAGCAGGTGGGTAGGCAGGGAGGGAGTTAAGCAGGTGGGTAGGTAGGGAGGGAGTTAAGCAGGTTGGTAGGCAGGGAGGTTGGTACATCCATATTTTAGTACGTTTATTAATGCCTGTATGCATCAAGTGGCATTAGTGTCAGCATGCAAAAATATATGCGTTCCCATGTATGAGTACATGGGAACGCATATATTTCTGCATGTGGTACATACGTATCAGTACACATTTTTACATGAGTTATACTTGAAATATAAAAGACAGCATTAAAATGCACAAAGTAACATAGATAACTATGTATGCATATCTAGAGTATTTTATCATATATGTATCATTTTGTAAAAAAATCCACAACGTATATATTTTCCAAGCAATCGCACCAATGGCTCTACCATTCACCAAGGCCGCCAGAACCAACCTCTAAAGATGACTGAAATTCACCAGAGAATAGTTTTGTAGCGCAAAGGAACGATTTGATATGTTTTTTATTGGGTACTAAGCCAATGAAACTGGTGACATTGATATAGAATCAGCACAGCCACTGGCGTAAAAATTAGAAAATCTCAGAAACATCAGCATGTGCATGAATAACTATGTTACCTCCATATGTGCAGTAATATCAAGCTTTTGCTGCTTCATCGTAAGCTCAAGTTCATTTTTACTCGTTTCTAATGAGTATACTTGATCTACTCGATTATTGAGTATGTGCCTTAATTTTTTAAGATCCAACTTCAACAAGTCAACTTCCACCATGGCATTTTCTTTCAAGATTTTAGCACTTTTTAAAGCAGATTCCTCGCCATTACAGCTGAGTTCTAACTCGCACAAAGTTTCCAAGAGCAACTCTTTGTCATCAGCAACTTTTTCATATCTGGGAAAAATCATGTATTTTGCAATCAATGGTACATATCACGTATACCAATACATACCGATTCATACTGATATAGACTCTTGATACGTGCTATACATTCTTACTATTTTGAAAAAACTAACATATATATATTTATAAATAACTAATATAAACATATAAAGATACATGCAGTAAACTTTGAACTTAATAAATTTCTCAGGACCATTAAATTAACGCATTGAACTCAAAAGTTTGTTGAAAACAAATTTATGATATCCTAAGTTTACATATATATATATATATCTATAAGTGTATAAAGGATATGATAGATACCTTCGAAGAGCTGCACGTAATTCATTCTTGACCTTTCGCGCCTGGCCAATCAGCATCCTTCTTTGATTCTGTTCTTCGATAGATGCGCTCTCTAACTTTTTGATACGTGCCAAGAGCAAAGAATTTTCTTCATTAGAACGTTCTCCTAGTCCTCTCAGAACTTTCCTTTCCATCTGCAGAATCTGAAAATCTGCCGTATATATGAGCTCCTCCTGTTGACTTTTTCTTTCATCCAGAGCGCTAATCTAAAAATATTTTGAAATGAAAATGTTACCGACAATACTAGCCATTCAATTTATGATTTGGTACTAATTTATACTGATACTGATTAGTTTACTTAACGTACCTATTAAAGTAACCTATTATACTGGAAGATAATGAAGCGATTACTTTCAAATTTTTACAAGTAACTTCCAGTTATTAATTTTGAATATGCGGTAAAGTTCAAAATCAAGTTAAACACACCAAACTATTAATTTCACAAAAGTAAACATTTCTACAGAATTTCAGTGTTTTTTATCTTTTAGTTTTTTATTGGGAGTAAAATTTTTTGATAAATATTATCAAATGAAAATATTATTTAAATATTCAAGGGCTACTTTGTTTCTAGTATTTATATTGCACATGATTTTCAAATCATGTTTTCTTTATTTAACTAGTATACAGGAAGACGTCAATTTTAAAATGCAGAGACTTACTACCTGGCATTTATATTAAGAAGAGCTATAACACTTTTCTATGATTCTTGAGCAGTCTGAAGTCCTACAACAGAACTCAAAATATGCAGTAAAAAACTAATATTTTGAAAAGGTTTTAAGTTTCTACTCAAACCTATATTACTGTTTTTACTCTTACAGAACTACATGAGCATCTATATAGATTAAGTAGAATACCATGAAATCAAAAAACAATACAAATCCAAACTATAAATTCAGTAGTTCACAATAAAAGTTCAAGTACAGTTCAAGTACAGTTCAAGTACAGTTCATTGGCCAGCAGTCCAGATTAAAATTTTTATATATGCACTTTTGAAATATTTGCTACTATAATTAGTTGATAAGTAATGAAACGTTCAGTTATTGAGGACAGAACAAATTCATTGGCTACCGATATATATATTTTTTGCAAAAACTTTGGCATTTTTTCCTGTATTTAATTTACTAGGAGTTATTTTTGATTAAAAACTAACAAATAATCTTGAAATGACTTCTGCTCCAACAGAATCCATTACAGTAGCTCTTGCTAAAGCATTAACTTTGGCATTCATTCAAAAAAACTAGGCATATCAGTTATTACCGTAAAATTTGGATGCAACGAATTCGCTTTTATCAATTTTTTTCCTTATAAAGGTAAAAAAAATTGTACATCCAAAATTGACTTCAGAGTATTTGATATAGCAAATTTTGGATGTAATGAATCAATTAGGGGGTCCAGCCTAATTTGCCATATCCGATGCTTTTAGAGATTTACATGTAAACCTAAAATTCATATCAAAGTAGTCCTGTAAAGTTCAGACAAATTCGTTTTTAACCAATTTTACCTATAGCAAATTATTGAAAAAGTTGTATATTGCCGAATTTAGCTTTAGACTACTGGATAAAACGAGCTTCAGCTATAACAAATTAATTTACTAACCTGGGCAGCTTTATCACATTTAAACTTTGATGCAGTAATATATGGGAATCATACCTTTGCAGTCAAGTTTTTAAATACAGCTCGAGCACCAGAAATCGAATGTGCAAGTTCAAATTCTTTCTGTTTCATTGAATGCAATGCTGTACTCTCTTTATACAAGCTCTCTTGAATTCTGGCAATGCCACGTGTCACCTTTTTTAGCTCTACTTCATTTTCCTAAAAAATATTTTTTAAGTGAATTTTTTTGTATTGGCAGAATGTTTACATAATATCTACTAAGTAAATATTTACCTTACTGCAAGAGATCTTTGTCAATAGGTAAATGATACAAAAATTCAACTGAATGCTATAGAAAAATGTATTTTGTGGCTTTTTAATAAGTTAGAACGTTTCGTATGCATTATGTGCCTTTTTATTATTGGTTTTGACTTTCATATCAGATATTCGATTACAGGGGGTAGTATATGAATCTAGCATAATAAACTTATTCTTTTGACAATATAACATTTTTCTTCCAGACAGGAGGAAAAGAAAAAAGTTGAAAGCTACTATTCTGAGAACAGTTAATATGCGCAGTAATCATTTTATTTTGTACAGCTTAAAAATTTTCAAATTGCAAGTAATCAGCTTTACATTTTTTCTCAAATTTTGCACATTTCAACCATAAAATTTTACATAGGATTAAAACATTAAAATATCCTAAGTTTGGTAAAAAAAAGATTAAAATTAGAAGATTCTTTTTTTAACTGATAGCCTTGCTTAAATTATTGTTGTTAAGAAACATTTAATGTGTAATGAAATTTTTCAGAATTATTTCATTACTTGAAGTTCTAGTTCGGCCTTTTTTACGGCCTGATCTCCTGTTTCTCGTTTTTTTGACTCCAATTCCATTTTCATTTTTGCGGCGGTATACTTTTCTCTAGCTTTTCCAAGGTCTAGCTTTTGATCCTCTAACTGATTAGAAAGAGACCCAATTAGGGCCCGCTTTCGAGACAAAGCCAATGCCCCAGCTGATACGGCACTTCGAATAACGCCTTAAAGATTAAGAAGAATTTGTTTTAGTATTTTTATTTGTAAATAAAAAGGATAGTATATGATGTAGTAAGTTTATCGCATATAGATATATTAGAATTTGATTGTTGTTTCCAAAAGCAGAAAAAAACCAATGCACTAAAATCATCAGTTAATGTGCACATATATATATATATATATATTTAAACTTTAAAGGCTTATTTAAATTTTTTGTAAATGAACAAATGTATGTTATGGTTAAGAAGTAAATGCTTACAGCCTAGCTGCATTATTAATCGGTAAAGAAAGAGGTACCACATGCATTATAAGTTAACGTATGTATGCATGTTTCGATACGTATGTAAAAGTGTTTGATACCTAGTTCATCCTCAAACTCTGAAAGGCGTGCGGTGGCATCAACTTGATCCTGCTTTCGTTGTGCCATGTGTCGCTCTAACTTCTCGATAACTGCATTCATTTCTTGATTCTCTTCAATTTGGAGCTGGTATCTTTGTTCACTCTGCTTTGCCAAGATTTCTTTTTGTAAACGATTTTGATGAGCAAATTCGTACTTTCCCGCCAATATTTGAATCTCTTCATCGCGTTTCCTCATCATCAGTACGACTTCTTGCCATTGTTTGATCAGATTTTGCCTTTCTTTGTGCAGTGCTTTGTATGCTTCTGCAGTACGATCTAGTTCAACCTGCATCAAATTATTGGCTGTCAAATTTTTTAATGATAACTCATACAATAGCTAATATAGTGGTAGTACAAGTATGGAATGAGTCATTACGTGTATTGTCCAACACCATCAAAAATCTGAATTTGTCATTGCTTGACTAAAGAAATTTTTGTCATTAATTAGAGCTTTTGGCAAACTTGACAAAATTGTTCAAAAAACTTTGAAAAAATGATCGAATAGTATACAGCTGTCACATGAATTGTAGTGAAGCTTGAGAGATGTGGCCAAGAAGTTTGAGCAAGTTTAGAGTAGTTACACTAATACAATATTCATTTTTAGGTTATTGTTAAAACTACACTTATTGAAATAGTATTCAAATAAATAAAATACCCAGGGCGTTATATTTGAAATAAATATATTTTTTAATCTATATATGAATTACGTACATCATAGCATTTAAAATAAATAAAGCCCTAAAAAAGCACTGTCTAAATTTAATTTTATAGATGTGTCATTCATTTCTACTTCTATGACAATTATTTTAGCCAAAGGAACCGGATTCATTCTTTACCACTAATAGATTCAGTAAATTTAAAAAATTAAATGAATTACTGCCTTAATATCAAAACCAAACTGGCAGCTGCATGAGTAATCATAAGGCATAAATCAGAACTTGATTTAATTTAAGTATTATCCATTTGATTTTGATCTCAAGATGATTCTAACTATTATCCGTTTCAAATTTTACTGACACTAATTATAGTAAAGAGCGTAGTAACCGTAAGCTTAATTTGTTCACAGCTCCTAGGTGATACAATTGATAGAAGATAAGAACTTCCATAGTACCTTATGTGAATTTATTTATAACCCCTAGGTATTATAATCAGAGAAAAATGATAACCTCCATAGTATGCTATCATCATTCATATATAGTCATTATGTATGTTTTACTCAGTGGGAGATAATAATTTCTATATAAAATTATGTTTATTAATTTACAAACCCTTGGTGTTATATTTGGTATAAAGTGACACTTTATGTAATAAGTTATTTTTGCTCATTTACAAGCCCAATGTGTTACATTTGGTGGAAGAGGGCACTTTCAATTACCTGTGTTCCAGTTTCAGTGGAATTCAAATTTTCAATAATAGACTGTTTCTCTACAGTCAACTTGGAAAGCTTCTCAATTTGAAAAATGAGCTCCCGAGCACGAATTTCATCATCGCTTTTATATCGTTGCAGAGCTACATTATCTTCTTCTTTCTGACGGGCTGATAGCACCCATTGTTCAAGCTCTTCCTGCTTAAGATCCACATTTAATTTGAACTTTTCAAGCTTTTCAGTAGATGAGAAAATATTATCCTGAATATGTTTCAACTTGTCTCGAAACTCCGAAATTTCGTTATCCATGCGTTTTATTTCTTGATAATATCTACCAGATTCGCGTTCGGATAGTGCTCTAATACTTCTCTCAGTTTCAATTTCTTTTTGTTTTGCCTGGAGAAAGATAAAAAAAGCTAAAAATGAACATATTCTTGTGAGGTATGAAGATAGTTAGAAACTAATTTGGGCAAGGGTCCTAGGACTATTTTGGGAGGTATTGGGGCTATTTTGGGAAGGTCTCAAGACAATATCCGGGGTCCTGGGAGTATTAGGTAGGGGGGAGGCTCTAAGCACAGCACTAATACAGGAAGGTTGTAAGGGTTAGGTTGGTCTCTAAAAAGCAACTTTTGAAATATATGATATGCTAAAATGGGGTATTTTACCTTATTCAAGGTGAAATTGAATCTAGTCTGCCCTAGTTTAGACGATTTAGCATGAGCTAGTATAATTTTTACTGCATCTTATGATACTCATGCATCTTCCTACCATAAAAATTAGTGAAAGAGTAGAATAAGCTACTAATTAAGTCTAATTGAACTTTAAAAAAATTATCAAATTTGATTTTCCAAGAAGAATGCATCTTAATGAATTAAAAAGTCACCAAGCTATGTTTTTATCTCTTCAAATCCTATTTCCCTAGTGACACATTTATTGTTCCTGAATTTCTTCTTTTTTCTGTACTTTTGCTTGAAAAGAATACAGCCTTATTTCTTGCAGTGATATATACATATATTAAACGTTGGATTTAACATGTCTGCCGGGACCACCCAGTAAATTTATTATATTCTTGAATCTAAAGGTGAGCATAGTGCAATTCGGCTTTTCGGTTATTCATCACAATAAAAACATATAGAAAGCAAACTTGTTAAATCCAAAGTTTAGTGCTTATATATATATATTAAAAAGTAAACGGTTTTGAAAAAAAACTTGGAAAATTTTTTATTTTAAAAATATAAATTAAAGTACCTGAAGGAGGAAATTCGTGTTTGCAATTTCCTGCTGAACATTTTTAGAATGCTCTTCCATGATTCTTACTCTCTCCTTGTGTTCTTTATACTTCACACTAAGTTCGTCTAGTTTAAGCTCTTGCTTTTTTATTTCCTGGGCAAGAAGCTTGCTACGTTCATTTGCAAACAAAGGCAAATTGTCTTGTTGGTTCACCGTGTTCAAGCTGGATGCTTCATTTTTGGTAAATTTTTTCATCAAAGGTTGGTTGCTAAGTTGGTATTGTTCATTTTTGAAATTATGGCTGAGAAGTTCAATTTTTTCAGAATTTTTTAGTGTCTGCATGAAAATTGGATCATTTTTATTAATATTTTGAACTAAAGTTTCGCCAAAATTTTCGATTCTGCGCGTTGTTTGCATTTTGTATTTATCTATATCTCTGTCGTCTAGACTATTGCTACTCAAAGAACTCTTCATGCCTGAGAAAGAATAAACAATTCCTTAAAAATTCAATTTCTATTCAGTAGCCACTACAGAGCCCACCTTGAGACAGTGCTTAATAAGCGGTTGATCTAGTAAACTGAAAAATATGTAGCCTAGATACAAATAGGTGGGACAATTTGGGAGCAAGCAAAAACCAGTACAAGATGCATCTGGGGTTATTTTCCATGATCATATGAGGCAGCGACTACTACATATATATATATATATATATATATGTATGAATGCTAACTTTTTTCAAAAATTTTATATTAGAGTATAAGCTGTTTTCTAAGTTTGATGCCCAATTATATGTATACTGATATTTAGGTTTCTGAAAGAAATTAACTGGAAAATTATCCTCATTTTATTTGCCTTACTAAGTGCATACAAATGGACATGATATGATTTTTAAATTAGTTGTACCCCTATATTTTCTGCATGAAATATTGGAATTTTAAACTGTGCATATTATCCTACATACCTCCAGAGATAATGAAGTGGATTTATTTTAACATTTATTGAAAATATATAATTCATAATTACAAATTCATTTCGATTATTTGTGCTAGTTAAAGTTCCATCGACTGTTATTCATGTATATACATAATAAAAATTGGAAAAATCTTATATGCAAAAAGTCAATTCAATGTAAAGCTTAAATTAGAAGTACTGAAGTTGGGTAAATTTAAAAATCTTGCAATCTTTTCTCCTTTAAAAATGAATTTATGATACGAAAATTAACCCAAAAGTATCAAAACTTTTAGTAAGTACTGATTCATGTAAACTTTAAATAAATTACGTATACAGGTTAAAAAAATAATTCTATTATAATTTTATGTCCGTTTTTTAGTGTAAAAAGTAATTATCATCTTTAATACTAAATGCTGAACCGCAAGCATTCATGCGGTCTAGATATATTTTCCACCTGTTATATTTTCCACTGCTGTGATTTCTTGCTTGCATTCGATTAACGTGTTTATCTCACAATTCAAATCCACTCCCAGCTGCTGGTCGTCCCCAATCACCATGTCTGAGAGTCTCAAGGACGTAGACAATCGATCCGTTTCTGCGATGTCTAAACTACTAGGATGATTGGAAGCTAAACCGAAAGAATTGTTTAACTGGATAATGTTCTGAGCTTCCCTTTGGGGAATTTTACTATCGCATTCATCATCATCGACAACGTTTCCCGACGATAAATCATTTCCAAAAATTTCACTATCCATATTTTAAATTCAGTACAACTGAACGCTGAAGTTGCTTGACGATTTTAAATGTAGGTATTCAAACTATTCTTCAAGTTCAGGGAGTGCAATTCAAACCTCGATCTTAAGAACATCTACATCATGTAATACATTGGCAGAATGATGACCGTTACATGCCATAAAAATATAAAAATATTTAATTGAAATTTTAAATGCAGTAAAACTTCCCAGATTGGACACTGAAGTAATGAAGTGTCCAACTTAATGAGGTGTCCGATCTGGGTATACTGGAGTTGCATCACAGTTCATTTGAGTCAATTACTCTCGATAACAGGACGTATGAAGATATTTATATTACACAGTATACCATCTATACACCAGTCTCTCATAATGCCTGTGTTTGACTTATTTTTAAAAATATTACTGGGGTTGCTAAAATCGTTGATCGTTGCAGTATTATTCGAAAAAAATTAAATTATCTGCACAAAGTTAAAGAGTAAATGACTCAAGTGAAGATGGAAGATCCTCTTGACTTGTAACTATTAAGATGTTGAATACAGTTGAATCTTATTCTGAAAAAATATTACCAACTTACACGAACCAAATATTAATTTGACCAAGTCCAATCTTATATTAAATAGTTATGTGATTCAGTATTTATAATTTATGTGTACCATAATATACCACCAACATTTCTAAAGAGATGTCTGTGAAGAAAGCCTTGTTCAATGAAGCATAATACTTCTGGATTTTAAGATATACTACAACGTCTATTTACTGTTAGACAAGATGTGATACATAAAGGAAATAGATCTTAATTTTATACAATAAAAAAATTACAATTCAGATTAACAAGAGTCCAACTTTCTATATGCATGTCAGGAATGTAAAATACAACATAAACACAAGGAATTTGTGACAGAATACGTATATTATTACATCCTAAATTGTG
>JAULBW010041461.1:0-64353 GCA_032358265.1 Vaucheria bursata | reverse complement strand
TCTTTCTTGCTGTTATCCATCTTCCTTGTTCTGTTCTTGTTTATTTAATCTTTTTCCTTCTTTTGCAAGTCTTGACACAAGTCTTTTTGCCAGTCTTGACTCAAGTCTTTTTGCCAGTCTTAATGTTAAATTCCTATTATGCCTTTGTACAAGCTGAATCTTTACAATTGAGGCCAACTAGTTAATATTGGTATAGTTGTACACTACAGGAGCTGTCTGACATAGAAAGCAGCATGTACTCAAAGCACAGCACAAGTTTATGATGCTCTTCCAGTAATTTTAGTTCCCATTAAGTAGATTTTTATATTGTTTTGAGTAGAAGTATAATCTGCAAGATCTGGGATGTTTCTAATAAACTTATACATTGAAAAGTTCAAATCATTCATGTGTGAATAAGTAAGCATGTGTAAGTAAGTAAGCATCTTGTATATGATGTTATCTAAAATACTTCAGAATTAATCTATTGCCTTAAACAGTGCAACACAATAAAAAAATGTCAGCTTGCTTAGGTCTCTAGACTGATTGGACATTGTACAGCTCATCTATATATTAATGTGATTCTAAGATATTAAATGGTAAAAAAGATTAACATGCACTTTTTTGCTCTTTCCATTTCCTAACTTTTTAAACTAAACTTATTTAAATTGGACATAGTTTCATCAATATGTTGATAAATTTGTTTCCTTTATATTACAAATATTATAACATTTGTAGCTAATATTTTTAATTACTGAGCGGTTTATAGTCTGTCATATTTTTCAGTAGTGTGCAAATAGTATTTTTTAAAAGTTGGAAGTCTGCAACATACTACCTGCACTTTCTCATTGATTGCCATATACTGTGCTATCTGCATGTTAAAATTTATACCTTTTAAATGCCATTTATCATGCTGAAACTCTTCATTTGAAACCCTTGTTTACTCAAAAGTAAGTGGAGCTACAAGATACTTTTTTTAATTGTTAATTTTTAGTTTTCAAGTGGAAAGAATGAAAATATTCAAAATAGTTATAAGAAAATGATAAATAATAGTATCTGCCTTAAGTATTCTATGATTATTTGTTTTTTTTTCAGTATTATAACCTCTAATAGCAAATTCTGGGACAATTTTTAGTTAAGGTTGCTGCAAAATTTTGTATATGGTGCAACGAATGACTTTTAAATATCAGCAATACCAAGTGATGCTGTGAAACGTTTTAATCACAATAAAAATTGTATTTAATTCAGCTGTTAACAAATTTTCCACTGCCACCATTTTGACTATTTTTTGCATAACTAGTTGTTAGGAACTAATTTTTTTACAACAAACAGTTCTTAAGAGAATTACTCTTTTTAGAATTATTACATTTTTTCATGCATCATTTTGTGACTCTCTAGATGGATTGGCAATGAGACTTTGTTTGTTGTGTTGCTGAGTGTGTTTCTTATTCACTCTCAGTAATGCAAATTATGTTTGTAAAATGTTACCATGCTTCTATAGTCTTTGTGTCCTTCTTGTTACTACCTTGTCTGCTACATTCATAATACTAGTATTGCTAGAATAATTATAGATACAGCATGAATAAGTATACAATCTGTGTTCAATGTTGGGTTATTTTGCTCAAAGATTGGGCACTTTTTAATATTTATAGTATGAGATGGTACTATTTTCTAAAATTGAAGAAATTGTATTTGAAATTGTGTATACTTTTCTGCACATTCATTTAGATTATGGTGTACAGTGTGGTCAAGAACCATTACTTTAACTTAGTAACTCCATATTTATAGTGAATGCACTATACATACATAGAGTTAAAAAAACCGAGTAAATTGCTACAATAAAAATAGTGTACCTGCAACATCTCATTAGTTAAAATATTCATTTCCAATTGTGTTTTTGCCAGCAATGTAAAATGCAACACAAACATAAGGAATTTGTGATAGAGTATGTATATTATTACATTGTAAATTGTGTTGATAGAAGTGAGATAATTTCATTAACACAACAAAGTATCACTTACTGAAACTTGTTCTTATTGTTCAAATGGGAACTTGCTCTCATAGTCAGAACTGAAACTTCAACATAAGATTAGGAGAAACGTACTGCAGCTAGAGAATAGAATTAACTTGCTTAGATGTTAATTCCTAACAGTTTTTTACTCTAACAAAGTTAGGAAAATATCAAGACGTCTAATGAAATATAGAAATAAAACCTTTTCATAGAATTTGCCTCTAAAATTCTGATAGTTTTTTGGTTTTACTAGCTTTTTATATACAATCTTGAGATGACATCTTGTTGTGTAAAACCTATCATATTTAGATAGTTTGAATGAATATAATATTTGTGATAGAAAAACCTGCACTTTTTGTTCAAAACTAGTTGAAGCTATTCCAATTCAGCTTTTTCAGTTCCTTTTTAGCAATTTTTGAATCTTTTGATAGAACAAAAAACAATTGTTCAATATATGCTGATAATGAACTGATTTTTTTTGTAGTGATACGGTTGTATTTTCAGTTTATATAAGCTAAATCAATACATAAGTCATAAGTACAGGAGTACTGAAATTCATAATTTCATAAAAAAAATGTAACAAATACATAAATTTTTGAATTGCCAGAATTTGTGATGACAAAATTTGACAATTGATTTTGTAACATAAGATATATTGTGAATCACAACTTTGAATCAGAACTTATCAGCATAGCAGTAAAGCTTTATCAACTGTATGTATTATCCTCTGTTGCAATTTAAAGGGCAAAATACTGCTCATTTTCAATTAAGAAAGTACTTCTGCCATCATTTCACGAGGTGCTTTACCCTCACTGGACTTGAATTAAATTTTTTAATTATGAGAACTTTTTGGATACATGACATTGCAAGTCAGGTTTATTTGTTATGATACAAAGTTGGTTCAATAGTGCAAAGCATGATTTGCAATGTTGGCAGCACCAATAATTTCAAAAAGAGTGTAGTACATAATCATATTAATTGTATTTATGTACCTCAGAATATCAACAAAGCTTTTCACATCTTTTTTCTAATCATTTTGGAGGATATTGCATGAATGCACAAAAAATGTTATAAATTTTAAGAGCTATGTCCAGAATGAACTCCATTACAGTATTGGTTGAACTTTAACACTATAATGAACAAGCATATTATACTTCTTTCATGTTTGACTGAGAAGTACTGGGCAATATTTTTGAAGAAACATGAAATTGTGCAACTCAATGATGGTTTTGATACTCTGCTGGTAAAATCAAGATGATGCTGTAGCAACTAATATTGAATTCTAAAAAGTTAGATTAAGCATGAGTAATGCTTATTTATGAAAAATCAAAACTCGAAATTGAATGATCTAAACAGATTCAAAATCAGGTATTTATTCTATCTTTCTATTTGATTAAATAACTGATTTCTTTTTCAGACACAATAACTGCGCTCAACTACAATTAAGATTGGGCATTAATTTTTTCTTCTGCTTTATTTTTTCTCTTTAATCATATTTTTCCTTTGGATATTTTAGGCGTATAAATTTGAAATTCGATTTCGGCCGTAGAAACCAATGCAGTTTCAAAGCAAATCGATTGAAAACATTTTTCAAATTTTGTTCTGTGCACCATACAATTGGTTAAAATTATGTTTTGATGGCCAATAAGAGCAATCTATTGTTGATGTTGAATCCTCCAAATTTGTGGATTCTGTTGAACTAGTATGCCAGTTTTTTCGCGACGTAAATTGTTGCTACAGTTTACATCAAAACTTAAAAATCAGATTATTGAATTCACCTGCATTCCTGCGTTATGATTCGAAAGAGTGTGCTTGCTCTGAAAAGTGCGAATCCGGTGCCATTGAATCCTTTCAAAGATGGTTACGATGCAACTGCGGCGGGCAAAAGAATACTTGAGAAGATCACCACAACTGTATGGGATATAATGTCCAAGAATATCCCTAATGATCGGAGGGCTATTTATGCAGCGCAGTACGTGTTTAGTTTTTTTCGCTGGTTTATTCAAATCTTGTTCATTCAGCAACTATTCAATTATTTGCTGTAGGTGGGGATTTGCTCACAATTTGAATGAAAAAATCAGAAAACGACATATTGAAGAAACTGATCAACCAACTTCCTTAATGCAGTTATCGGAAACGATTTCTCGATCTGATGGTGAAAATTCTAGTGTTACCCGTTTAATGGACGACAGTGTCGAGGATATAGGAAAACGTGAAGTAATTCATTCTCTTTTTGGCGAATTAGTTTGTGATATGGCTTATAAGAAGGTAACAAGATCCAAGAAATTTTCTATTAGACATTCATTCTTTATTTCGATATTGGAGCCATTATTGCCCAAACCATCTTATATAATCATGATTACACATTCACTTTTTTTCGTTGATAAGTTAAATCAGAGGAAGGTTGGTTTTTTATATTCTCTGTTTATTGATGTTGATATCCAGAAGGAAGTATTAAAAATACATGTTCACTTAGTCATAAATAGTAACATGCGAATGTACCTGTGTATTCTTTTTTTACCTCTAATTTTATTATTATTTCATATAAAAGAAATAGTTGCAGCAATTGTAAAATATTTTAAGCCGAGGAGAGAACAATAAGAAATAGGGAACGCATCGAATATTCAGCCTGATTAATCTTCGCTAACTATCCTTCACATTCCATATGTTCTTTACCTTTTGTTAAGTCTTGACTGGCCAATGGTTTTGACTTAAATAATGATAAAGCTGTGCTTTAAAACTAATTATATAATAAGGTCTCTAATTAACATTAACTACATATGCATTGCACTACTAATAATTGTGCTGACAGTAATTGATATTTTTTTGTCTCAGCAAGAAACTACACAGCATTTTAAAAGTTTTGAATTTATGCAATTATGTAAATATTAACATTATGTGCTGCAACAAAATCTGCATAGTGCAATATGTGACCGTTTAATTTTCATTATCTGCCCTCAACTCATGTTGATAACTATTTTTAATACATCTCCTTTACAGAAATGCTCTAGCATCTAAGAGATATTTACCTAATCTTTCAATTTTTTCTTCACGACAGTTTATATTTGCATCGTATAATTCAACATTTTCAAATGTTTCTCTAACATTGCAGTTTGAGAGTTGTATTATCAATAAAAATTTATAGTTCAAATATAAAATATTTTGATTTCTGATTTTTTTACGGATCTTTCAAAAAAATATTTTATATAGCAAGTTATGAAACTTGTGGTTTCTCTATACTTTTTTCAATTATACTAGAGGTAATTACTTCATTCCGAGGTTTAGGACTATTCTTTTAACTTATGTTAATACATGTCTTTCCTAATATTCAGATTTATAGAACTAGTGTGGAGCGCCTTGTTCGTGTACCAATATGGCAAAAACAACGTATTTTAAGAGCAGATAGAGCTGAATCTATGGCCAAAGATAAGATGAAAGAAATCAGTACGTGTAGCGATGGAAATTTAAAAATGCGCATGCCTGGTATTATTACACTCTATCAAGATAGGTTAGTTAGTATATTTACTTGTTCTTATAATGTAGAGTTGTGAGTACCATGTAAGAGAAAAGATCTATTTTAACTTTAGAGTAATCGATTTTTTGACACTGCACTTAGTTGGAACCTCTTTATAAAGATGATAATTTCATAATTTCAAGCTTGTACTGACATTCCAAAGATTTTTTTTGGTTTTTCATTGTATTGCTAAGCCAAATGCGCATGTTATGAGACTATTTCTTTTCGAGCTTAAAAGGTTTGTGCATGTAAAGCATTTCTTGAGAGTTTAAAAGCTTCCAAGAGTTCTCTAACTGAACAAGTTGTTGGGTGCATTTCAAATCCTTTGTTGTACACATTTTATCCTAAATCATTGCGAACATTTTCGTTTTTTATCCAGAATTACATTTATGTATACATTTATATACTACTGGAATGCACTCTTTACACATGCTTACTGTGCGTTCTGAAAGTGCATTTTATGAAGGATGTTTTCATTAACTCATGAATGCAAAACAATGGAAAATTTTAATTTAGCATAATATATGAAGCTATGTACTATGTTGGGCTGCATTTCAATTTTATTTGTTTTTTTGCATCAAACACTTTGCCTAAAAATTTCAAAATATCTGTAAATATTCAATTGAATCTGGTCCATAGTTTGGTTAATGGTTTCAATCAAAATCTTGGAATCCTCATGGATGTCTTAAACGTTGTCCAAAAATACTATGGAATCATGTACTTAGATAATTTCTATGAATTTGTGTATGTATGTGTGCACGTTTGACATTGCAATTCTTCATGTTGTTGGTCAGTTTGAAATTATTGAATAGAATACAACTTTTATACTTGGAAAATTGTATTGACATATGGAGTTCAGTTGCTAGAAACATTCTTCTTTTGAACAACACTAGCATGTCTGCCTCTGCTTTGCTTAGATCCTTGTGGCATCTTCCTCGCTGCGCTGTGACAATCGGACGGCAATCGCAAAATCCATCTGGATAGAGTCAACTAAAATTCTATTTAGACTATAGTTACTACATTGAATTCTTCTAGCAACACACTGCACCCCTGATATTTAATACTTGTACAGATTTTGTGAAAAGTCTTAGGGGTGAGGAGTTGATCATATATTTCGCTGATCATTTTTTAAACCAATAATATACATATCTCTATAGTATTGCACATTAGTATATGTATACAGTAAACTTGAAATATTATAAATTTGTGTAGACCACCAAATTAATTAGTTACATCTGAAAGATCTGAAGCTGAGCTTGGGTACAATATCATTTTATTGCATGTTTGCTATAAGTAAGTATTCTTTAAAAGTGAATTCATTATTCCTGAAGTTCACTAGTGTGTACATATATATGAATGTATTGCAGGGAAAATCCTGAGCTTACTGGTATTGTGGATGGACAGCATAGAGTGGCTGCACTGATGATTATGAGCAATGCTGGTGCCTGGGATAAGGTAGGTAGGTATACCAATGTTAGCTTAAGATTTATTCTTGTAAATTTTGAGTACAATAAATCAGTATTTTACTTTTTCTGGAAATCTTTGTAGGCTGCCAATAACATTGCTGTTGATGTCATTCCCACAAGTAATGAACAGGAGGTAAGATTATCTCATGTACTTATATATTATACAGTTGACATTCTATAAGTTGATGGGTCTACTAAATAATGTACTTAATTGCTTGATATCTTCACATTCCCCCGACCTCTGTTTGCTAGTGTACAATGATATCTCTAAACTGATTGATTTGATTTACAGTAAGTTTTTGGCATAATCGATGGTATCAGTACATGGAATATCAACTTTAACGTATTTATTTATATGTATTAGAGTAGAATTCACTTTTAATCGAGTAACCTAATGAAATTAACTCAAGATGTTAATGTTTCAATAAAAAAGATATTTTCTTTAATCTCTAAAAATTTAATAGTATTTAAAAATCGAAGGATTTGAATCAAATTGCCAAGGTAAAATAGGCTTGAAACATTGATTGCAAGATTTTTAAGTTTCAGCCAGTGCTTTAACATTATGGATACACACATATATATATATACTCATATATATGCACTCTGAAATAGTTTGTATGTCAGGAGTAAAAAATTAATGTTGTGCAACAAATTAATCTTATGTGTCAAGAAAAAATGTTTAATTTATGTTCAAATTTGGAAGATTCTATACTAGAATCAATTGAGTAGCTATAACTAACAGTTTGGTTGTTCAGATAGGATTTCTCTGTAAGCATGACTGGTTAATGAAAGTTATCGGTTATTTTCACTGAAACCAAAACAAATGGAGAAAAACCTCTGCTAGCTCATACCCTCTAATTTAATAACCAGTCTTAAGTAAGTACTACCCTTCTGGCTCAAAGTAGACTGACGCAACTTTTTCTCGGCCTCTAATGAATTACCTCTTCATATAAATAATGATATAAGAGTATAATAATTTTCAAATCCTTTTTCATAAATTGCATATTTATGTTTGAAAAATTCTTTTGTACTTTGGTGATATACACTGCACTTTTACCATTGAAGATTACATCCCTGAAACAACTCCTGAAATTGACCAATCCATACAAAACTTGATTGCAAAAATTATGAAAAAGATTTATTCAACTTTTTTCTCAAAGCAAATGTTTCATAAATAAATTTCAAAAAATTTTAAATAGAAAAGTTATAAAAAATTTAACTTCTTAATAAGAGAGGATGCCATTTTTTATTTTTAATATTTCAAATGAATCTTATGGTCGCAAATTTTGCTGCAACATTCATTTTAAAGAAAGCTCAGACTTGGTGCAATGAATTTCAAAGAGTTTCTGCTGCATGCGTTTTTCTTCAATTTTAAGTAGATATGCGATCTTTTCACTGAAATCAACAAAGCAGAACCAGTACGATTGGTAGATATGCCTGGGGAAGGGGCAGGGGTTCATATTAGAGCAATTTTAGCTGAAGCAGTTCAAACACTCGGAACAAATTACCCCTCCATGATTAAGTTATCCACCAGATGTAAACCTCCACATATAAACCTGGACGTTCTTCGAGATGATATATTTCAGGTTCTTTATTTTGTGTCTAATTTATAAATTAGTTTTAATCCGCTAGAAAGTCACTACACTTTAAGTTATTTACATGTATATTTAGTCGATTTTTAAAAAAATAATTAAACATTGAATTTTGTAAATTAGAGGCATTTTTATGTATGTAATGTTTATGAACAGATACAATATGAAAGCATCATTTTACCTATTAGCTAGATGTATAAATTTTCAAATTCACTAAAAGATGCAAATTTAACCAATTTTGTGGATTAGTCCAAATGGAAATATTGGGAATTATTTATCTTGCATCAATAACTTGAAAAATAAGTGATTTTTTAAAACAGTTTTAACATTGAAAATAATCACTATAAAGAGGTAATACTTTATATGCACACCTTGTAAACAATATGCTAATTCAAAAATTTCTCAATCATTTGCTATATATTGCCAATCCCTACTTTGTTATTCTGTTGAAAAAATAGCTCTGATATCTTCTAGTGCGATAGATTGTAATTTTTGAAAATATTTTTTACCTAAAATATTCTGCATGTTGTTTATTTTTCTTTCCAAATTTTCATTTCTTGGGGAAAGTATGAAAAACTTATATTATCTCATTAGTAGTTGTATTTATCTAGATTGAGATATAGGCAAGATGTATCAATAATAGAGTAAACACAGTAGATTGGTCTCAGTAAAATTTTAGTGCATGTCACTAATTATTACGAGAGCTCGATAAATACGTCACTTTTGAAGGATTTGGAAGGACAACAAAAAACTCAACATGCTCTACTAACTTCTCAGCCCAGAAAGAGCTCTTTATGATAAAATATCAATCTCTGAATAATTTCGAAAGGTATAGAATAATTTGTGAAAGGTTAAATAATTTAGTGGTATACAGTACACCTTTAACAAGGCCTCAATGTCTTATTGAACTTTCCTTTATTTTTCTTTATCTGTAGCAATTTGTGTGCAACTTTTAAATTTTGGGGGAACATATTCTTGTACGTTTTTTAGTGCTGTTTATGCCTTAGTATGTTTCAATATGTGAATGTTATTTTTTATCGTTAGAGTGATCTTATGGGCCGACACGAACTGCACACTACAGCTCAGTTGCTAGCATGGTTGGATGACACTAACAATAGATTAGCCAGCCATGATGAGGTAAGTTTTTGTGTCTGTATCATTTTACTTGAACTGTTCAACCTAATATCGAATATCAATTTTTTGCATTTGTCAACATGTCTTGACCACCGCATTAGTGCGTTGTGTCCGAAATATGAAGTTGAACTTTGCATAATATGACTTATTCATTGCGAGTAAATATTTTTTTAAAGTGGTTATGTTATATTTGAAGTTCACTGCGTATGAATTAAGTCCAAAGAACTGTCACCATTTACAACATTTTTGACGTAATTGAAAAAATAAAAATGTATCTATATTTCAATGTTGAAGAAACATTTTTTTCTTGCATACAATCAAAACTCTTGTAAACATAAAAATTTATTGTAGAAAGACAGAACGCACATGCAAAAATATCTTTACTCGTGCTAATTTTGCTTTGCAATGATCGAAACCAATTAAATGTGTTTGTTCTTGCACTTTTTCGAGTCATTTGCAAGAAGAGGGTTGAAGTTACACCTTTTTCAATTTCATTTTTTGTTAGACTCATTGGAATAAAATGTTTGCGGGTAGAAGCCAGATTGCAGTCAATGCTGCGCTTAAAAAGGCACAGAAATATAGATTTTATCTAGGCTTAGACAAGAGCTGGCTGTATGCATGAATAAAAAATTGTATAACGATGGTATACTGTTTATTAGATTACATGGCAAAAGCATTCAAATTTTGGTTTTATAAGAGACGGAAAACATAACGTTACTGAAGTGCACTAGAAGTAACTAAAAAACATGATATCTTGAAGCGCGCATTTTCTGATTTTTGTAGATTTTTCTTGGAGATTATAATATTTTATCTAACACTTCGAAACTTTCACTTGAGCATGCCTAAATATTCTAAAATATGCACAGAGTTTGAATATTTAATAGTTACTGCATGTGAGAAGTTGGTGAAAACCTTACTCTGAAACATATGTGGATATCTTACCCGCAGTGGTGGAACTGTTCCTATTCCATGACACATGTTTGACAATAGCCACTTTAATCTCAAAATTTCATGTTGAACTAATTCAATTACTTGGTCTGATCTTTTGCTATGAATATTGGCGCTAGTACTTTAGAAATTGACGTAACTTGATTAAATATCCATTAACCATGACAAAAGCTATTTTGTATGTATGTGCCTATGAAAAATTTCAAAATTTCTGAAGTTTTTCTCAAATTTGTGTTAGCATTCCACTCGTTTGGTCAGCTCTCATGCACTTTTTCGCGGGAAATTTACTTATTTCGTACCTGCATTTGCCTATAGTAAATTCTAATATTAATCTGCCTCTTGAAAATAAGCACAACACTAAAACTTCTTGAGCTGATAGAAATATTTGCGGTAAATTATTTAAACTGGGGAATAATGTGATTTATGGTTTTTAAATGATAGCAAAGGTGCTCTATTTTTGGCACCTGAAATCAAATCTGATCGATACCAATTGACTGTTTTGAACTTGCAATATCGAAAATAAAATTGTACTTTTAAAATTCCCGCCAAATTTGGTTCAATTTACAATAATGCATTAGAGTAGCTAGGAAACCGATTTGGAATTTTCCTATTGACCAAGGTCGTTCTAGAACCATTCATTTGTGATAGTGCGTGGAATTGTGGGAATTTAAACTATAGATTTGAAACTGCAGGGTTGAAGTTGAGATGTAAGATAAATTGACGACAGAACTGCCATGTTGAAGGAGAATTAGAATAGCAACAAGTAGAATTGTTTTCATGCTTCTTACAGGCACTTTAACATGAAAATAATCAAATATGCCCTAAAAATTTTCCTTTTTAGCATTCGGGTCAAAGTTTGCAAGACAAACCATATGCTAGTAATTCAATCGTCCGTTTGATTCCAGTAGAATTTTAATTGGTCTGTTCTGAATAGCTCATTGCAACGGAACATTTCACTCTACAAGCCAGTTTCAAGAGAAGCATCTTTATTTAGCTAAGAAACTACCCAGGCGCTTAAACTTTAAGGCCTGGAATTGGTAAGATTGCATCACATAAAAACCAAAAGTAGCCCCCAATTTTGTGCACAAGTTGCACTACTTATCATAAGATAATGGACTAAAATAGGCTCCCGATTGCTATAATAGTGCCTAAATACTTTAACCTCAAATTTGTCATAATTTCAATGACATGTGTATGATAAAAATGGAATCTGTCTGCTAGTCACATAAACAATATAATTATAACCTGAGTAATCACCTTCAAGTTGTAAGTTGAGAAAAAATATGCGCTTTCTGGAGCCACCAAATGTACTGGTTGGTGAAACATGTTAAATCTTTTACAGTTACTATTGTCAAGATTTCTATTGGTTACTGCTCCAATTCCCATTTCAGATGTGACCCGTGACCCATGATCTGTATCTATCTACATTTTATTAACAACTAAGGTTTAAACTTAACAGTTTATCTCTACAATTCTTCTGGTCCTTATGGAAAATCTGAAGAGGTTGCGTAATTGAATTTTTGCAATTGCTCATTTCCAAACTCTGTTCCAATGTTTTCCAAATTCACTCTACACTTTTTCCTACTTCTCCCAGATGAAGTATGCTACACTAAGCGGCATGCTCCTATAGCGTGTAATAAATAGTGTCCATAGTCAATAATACACTCTTGTTTTTCTCTCTTTTTCTTTTTTTCTTGCATTGCCTCAAGCTGTGATCATCATTACAGTGCGTTGTATAATTTAATTCTTTTTTTCCCTTTTTCTTTTCAACTATTTAATTTCCAATTCAGAATTATAACCCGTTATGCATTATTTCATATTTCGACTATGTTTAGTTACACCAAATATTATGTATTCTATACTTTTTTGGTACTCCACAGTGTATCCTGACAAAATTAGTTTGTACATTCATGTCAGGGTTTGATCTGATTTAGTTATGCATATTACAGTTTGGGCAACAGATTTTTGGCTTGTTGTATGTTCTATATCTGCTAAATAGTGCTACATATTTTATAAAAGTAGTTGATGAGATACATAGAGTAGTGATATGGTATATAGACATGTTGACTCAAATTGTTGACATATGTTAAACTTATGTTTTGGATCAGTTTATGTTTTATTGTTTCCGCTTCAATAGCAGAAACAGTTTTAATATACGTTTTTTTTCCTGTTGTCAGGATATTTGCCAGTCCTGCAATCTCTATGAATTATTGCAACATAACTGCTTGCCAATGTTTAACTATGTTTGCCTATTTTCCAATATTTTACCTATATTTTTTCTCACCTATTACCTCTTTTACACATTGCACTTACTATCCCACTTGCGTCTTTATACAATCATTTATATCAACACCTTTGTTATAACCCTTTAATTGATTCATTTGTTATATACCCTTGTATAATGGCACATCATATTTCTTATGGTTCTGTGGAAACCTTCACTTTTTTCCCTACATACACATGTTCCATGTCTCAATACTTCTTCAACAACAGTCAGACTCTCAAACCCCACTTTACTTCCACCAAAGTTGATCTCAAGGAATACTTAAATTAGTTCTAGAATATTCATGAGCCTGCTAATAAAAAACTGGGATTACTTATGGAGTAAAAGATTAAGCAAAATTCACTGGAGAGCCATTTCAAAAACTATCACAATTATACTGGGCAGATTATTACAGATATTAGCACTTTTGGCAAATATCTTAATTCTGATCTTGATGTTACCATTGTCAATATTATGTTTTGGGTCAGCAGTCAAGTACAATTCTCATTACTGGGATAGAAGAGACACTGTCTAACATTTTGGCATACGTACCACCAATGTCTGGGTACAAAGTGATACTGGAGTAGCTGCAACTCATCCGGTTGCTGGTCTCATGACCAATCTTATTTTGATGTCATGTATCTTGCGTACTGGGGATAGATTCAATCTTTCCTTTTACAAATCTTTTCTAAAACTTAACTTCTAAGTATTGCCCCTGCAGTTAAAAATTATTTGGTTACTTTACAAACTTTCACTGCACTGGGCATGTTGTTACTTAAGCCATCACTTTAAATTAAGCCATTTGCATTGTGCACTGGGCCACATGAACTTCAAGTTCCTCTGTACCTTACATGATGACCCAATTTTTCTGTTACCTTTGATAATTCAGATTGTAAGTTGTGAGATATACTTCCTGAGTAAGAGTTAATACTGCCCTTGTAAGAAGGCATCCCGCATGTATTCTGCTGTTGTTACAAACAGGCTTGACTGGTCACCTACAATATCAACCGACAACTTGGATCCAGTCAAATGATTTGATTCAATTTAGATTTTTATACCACAAATCCCTCCTTACAACTCTCACTAATTACATTCACATTGCAAAGATCATTCTTTGTAATGCATGTATTGATCTAAATGATATACTTTATTTTCAACACATCATGTCATTTCTTGTGTTTGGGTTACGCCTTAGTTAGATTATTACAGCTGTTAAGAGTAAATAATTTTATCTTGATTCTACCAGAAAGATTCATAATTGTGCTCTTGGAGGATACTGCTGTGCAATGTGTTTTATGGATGACTATACTTGCTATTGTTTTGTCTATCTATTGCCTACAAGCAGGAGGTACTGGGCACAATACGCACATTTGTTACTCTCATGAGAATACAGCATTACTTCTTTTTTGTCTCTACACAAACAAAGCATGACATTTTTAAATTCTAACAGGATTCAAGTGTTTGACCTAATGGAACGATACACTGGAAGCAAAAAATAAAAGGAAATCTGAACATTATTTTAATGACCAAGATTGTATTACTGAGCACTGGAGGAGAGTTCACAATGGATGAAATCATTAGGGTAGATGGGGAAGCTAAAGTGTATAGATTGCTATGGCAGGGGTACTAAATAGTAAGTTGTTAGGAATGTAGCACACAACAAAAACACAAGAAATCTGTGACAGAATGTGTATATTATTACATGCTAAATTGTGTTGATAGAAGTGAAATTACTTCAACACAGGAAAATACCATTTAATGAAACTTGTTCTTATATTCTAAACTGGAACTTGTTTTTGTAATTTAAGCTGAAACTTATTCTCATAATCAAAACTGAAACTTCAACATAGCATCAGGAGAAATGTACTGCAGCTACAGAATACAATTAACTTCCTTAGGTGTTAATTCCTAACACAAGTAGTCATCTGTTGTGATCTGGATGCTCTGGATTACACCAAGCAAATACTTTGGCCAGGAGATATATTTACTAAGCAACAACAATCAAATATATTTCAATATCAGATATCTCATGTCAGGATCTGATCTGTTATGCTGTGATCTGTTATGGAACTGTGAGTCTATGGACTTAGTTTGTCTTATATGTACATTCTTGTAAAGTAAGTTCTCTTAAAGAGTGTTCTCATTAATGTGTTTTCATAAATATGTTTTCTTAAGTGTGTTCTCATATGCATGTGCTCTTAAGTAGTATTGTATTGACAAGATTCATTCTTGGCAATACATGAATAGGGATTAATACATTATTGGCTGTGTGTGACTTCTTTGAGTTTCTGGTTGTGCTTATTATTGATTATATGCACAGTCTTTAATCTATTGATTCCTAACATCTCAGAAATAACTTATAAATTTTTTGTCTGTATTTATAGAACTTTGTATGTCAATATTAATATTATGCAAGAAAAATACAAAAGCAAGGAATGCATTTGATTGTATTAGAAAAAATCCTCAAAAGAAGTACATCAACATTGAGATATATCTGAGAGTTTTTACCCAGTATATGTGTTCACTTGGCCAAAGCCCCTTCTGGGGTGCAATCTGGAGCATCCAGGTCGTGACAGGTGATTACTTTTGCATTCAACAAATTTAAATAAAAATATAAACAGATGCAAGTCAAGTGTGTTACAGAACTGTATCGGAAAAGATAAAACAATCTTTTTTCAACTAATTGCAGTGAATGACATCCTGCAACTTGCTGAAATTTTTGCATCAACTATCAAATACTATCACAGTTCAGTCTGATCCGATCACAAATCGTAGTACATGATTCAGCGTACTGTTCCATGTTCGAAACAGCTATAATAGTATCGTCAAATATTCTTAGCACAAAAGTGTATAGCTGCTGGAAAAATCACTGTTGGACATATCTATATGTGCACGAATGTGATGCGTCAATTTGACTCGTCTGCAATTCGTAGAATTCAAGCTATACTGAGTAATAAAACTCTACAGTTTCTGAAATCGGAACCAACGTTTGGAGCTGGAACGCGAAAAGCAGCTGTACTTGTTCCTTTATGCAATGATAACGGTACAGCAAGGTCAGGAATAAACTAATATCAATTAAATGCTTCTAAATCCAGAAAAATATAAACTGGCCCGAACATTTGCTCAGAACAATATGTTTTAATCTTAAATTAGAGTCCTGTTTTGAATGGTCAGTTTTATGCGATTCATGATTTCTAAAGATAGGCAAAGGCATGTAAATTCGTAATTTATCATTCTTAATACTTAGACCAATATTTCCGCCTTATAGCTTGCACATTGAATAAGTAACTTTAAAATGTTCATGATGGATTTGGAGTTCAAAAATTTAATTCGTATATGTTCCTATATGAAATGGAACTAAATTCTCATTATCCGGACAGTTAAATATCAGAAATTTCAATTTCCGTGAATAGATAAATGTTAGCAGGCCTCCTATCAAATCATGTACTTACTCTTGATAATCTAATTTCATAACTAAGTAGTTTTTATTGAAAAATTTTTTTTTAGAGAAAAATTTTAATTTTTCACATGGATGGAAAATTATATCAAATTCTATAGAACAAAAATTCAAGAAAAAATATTTTTAGGCACCCAATCGTTTTACAGATATAGCACATAAAGAAACTTTTTGCAGATAGGTTAAACAGATTAATGTTTATTAGGTCATGAAAATATTTTTATCAATGTTCACAAATAACGAAAGGTCCATCTAGTGAAAAAAACGTGCCATTTTTAGTCAAAACTGAAAGTATTGATTACGAATTTAAAGGTTTTAGTAGTAAACTGTACATGAAAATATTTTTTCAATGATTGCTTTAGAAATTTTCATCATTATACTGAGGATAGTATTGACAATTCACAGGAGCTTAGTCCTGGAATCATAGAGTAACTCTTAAAATATTTTTTTCATGCATTATTTACTGTATTACGCATCCTATTATATTGGCAAAAGCTTTTATGTATTTATTTAAACATTAGTCAGCTATTTTTCAAATTTTTGGTAGTCCCACAAATATGACATTTCGGATGGCTAAAAAATATGCTTACAAGATTTTCATTTCAGTACATGATTTTGGAACAGTGATGCTTACAATCACAGTATAAGACAAACATGGATTCTCAAAATTGGCAAAAATATTTTATATCGACACCGAAATTTTGTAATTTTATATATGGAGTACAAGTCAAAAGTTCACGAGTAAAATGATGATTATTTTTAATCGGTCGTAGCCTTTCATGAAATGTTCTGAAATGTGTAGTTTCAAATTTTTTGTAGTAAATTATGTAGAATCATCAAAGCATGCATATCCTGCATAACTACACTGATTTCCGTATTTAGTGGTCTAATACTCTATTATGGTGTTAGAATGTATCAGTGTTATTAACATTAATTTGTGCCGATTTTTATTCTTAGCTCTATTAGTACAAGTCTTGATTGATTTTCACCTCTTCAAGGTAGAATTGTTGAATTGAGAATGAATGCTACTGCAATTTTTCCCCTTAGACTTATATTTTTTCCTCCCTTAAATTAATGCTCATTCCTCTCTAATTCTGATAGCACTATAAGTTGTGAAGTGTTTTAAAAAATAGATTACTAATGGTGTTATTAACACTAATACAGAAATAATTATAGTGACATGAATATTGTTATTGAAATCCATCATTTAAGCAGTCTAGGCTAAAGATATCTAAGAAAATGCAAACCTATGAACTTACATGTCTCCTTGATAAGCACAAAAAAGAATGTAATGAAAATCAATTGATGTATCATTGCTAAAATACGAAGATGTAGACTTTTTCAGGATTTTCAGTTTCTGACAAATCATGAACTGTAACATCATAAATTTGCTTCAGAGAAATTGATAGGATCGTCACTGTAAATTTTTGCATTTTGCACATAAATCATTATTTGAAAAGTTTTGCTCGTCAAGCAAGCCACTATATAAAATAAGCTACAAATGAAAAATTGAAAATATGTATATTTATGCATATGCAGTCAACTCTATATTTCAATAGAATCTGTTCACGCAGGAAACATATGCGTGAATAGCACATTCAAAATATTTTAAATGCAGTATGCTTTTTACCGTGCGATCTTCGCTAGTGTCAACGCACAAAAACCAAATTTCATTCCCTGGCGGTCACTTGAATAAAGGCGAATGTGATATTGATGCCGCTGTTAGAGAAACCATTGAAGAAATTGGATCCGGTATTGGTGAAATTCATGTACTGGGTCGATGTGGAAATCTACCCGCAGGTGGTAGATTGTGATACGTACAATAGTACTTTCACTCGGACTTCTGCATACATACTCAGTGATACGAATGCATACATCCAGTTCAATATCTACATGCAGATGTGTTCGTGTAGATACGTTTTTAGATACATATGTACTAATGTGTACCTACGTACTGATGCACAGATACAACAAATACTTATTAATAGATACATTAATGAATATATATCCGTGCATATAAATGTATTCAACGGATACATTCATTCGGCTAGTTCAAAAGTGCTTAAAAACTCCTATCCACAATTTTTTTTCAGTTTCTGATTACGATACCATTTCTTTGGTGCACCTCCACCACAATTATTTTTAATACAAAATTCTAGCTATTTATTCTAGCTCTATTTGATTATATATGAGAAAATCGCTTAGCCAATTTGTTTTAAAGGATTTTTGCTTAGAAGGAATAAACGAAGAGTCAAATTTTGTTGGGTATGTATGTATGTATGCATGTATTAGTATGTAACATATATTTTTATACATGCTTTTAAAATTAATCGACACATGTATGCTAATTTATGAAAGAACATACAAAAATGGGTACTGTTGCGCTCAGCTATTCAAATCCCAAACACAATAATTATCTTGCAAATATATATATATATGATATTTAGAGTAAATAGTTTTTTATAGCACTTTATTTTTATTTAATAGCTTTTAATCCTAAAATACTTAATTGCTTACTAGCAGTATTTTGCGCAGATCACCTTTTTCAGAAATTTTTCATACGTGGTGCATTGTTGTAATGTTTTCAGCAACAGGGACTCAGGTTACACCTGTCATTGGTTGGATTCCTGAGGATATCGAGGGAGGCAAACGATTGACTATAGCGACTGATGAAGTTGCGGAAGTTTTTACTGTACCAATTTTTTGTCTGCTAGATCCTGGATATAGGTATAGCATTGTTCATGTGTTCATGACCACATATGTATATATGCAAAATGTGTACATACTGACAATGTCTAAATGCTGATTGACTAATAGGAATAGATATTATGTATGTAAACTGCTGTATACGTATTTACTTAATACGTATACACTGATACTTACGCGTTCATAAATATACATAGACCATACAGAGATACTTTACATTCACAAAGAACGATATATATATTCTGGTGCAGGCACTTATATACATATAGTGCATTAACATGGGTAATTGTTGATCTATCCAGAAAGATTCTCACATACATATAGGCATGTGGATTTCTAAGAATACGCAGAAAAATGCTAATCGATGTATTTTACGAATTTTTATGCATACATGATACTGATCGTACACCGGTGTGCTTATTGAATTTTGGTAATTCTTCAGTTGATTACTATGTAGGCAACAATTCTCGGCGTTCATCTCTAATTTATCCTGCGCAAATATTACCATGATTATCAGTTAGTTCAAAAACCTCAGAATACAGATTTTTAGCTTCAGCGAGGAATAATACAGAATCAATATACAGATGGTACACCAGTGTGTACATATGTACGGATAATTCTTGGTACTGTCGATATCTTTTGAGTCAATGGCGACTGAATGATATATTCGATAAGTAACAGTTTTTGGTTGTAACGATGGTGTCAGTTCATGGAATACCAAGTGGAAGTAAGTAACTGATTTCACTCATAGATACATATGTTCTACCTTTTGGAGGTCTATCAATGCGCACACCTTTTAGCCAAATATTTTTAATTTTTTTGTTTCTATAGAAACGTAGAAAAGTTGGGATGGAGAGGGGACATGCCAGTGTTTACTATCCCACCTTATAGAATTTGGGGATTAACAGGTAAAAAAATGCATTTATTTAGTTCTGTGCAATAAGTTTCATATATAGGAAATTTGTCAGGACCACAGAGTTAATTAGTTACATCTGAAATTTGTCATATTCAAAAAGCTGAAACTGAATTCGGTACAATATGACATTTCGTTTATTTATCATAGATGAAATTTCATTACATCCAAAGGTTACTGTAAATATCAAACGAAGTAGAGAAATAATCGACATATTAAATTGGATAGAAAGTTGGTGCAATAAAATCAAAAGTTACACCTTTTTCTCAAATTATTGGCTATTCGTTCATATTTATCTGTGGAAATACGGTTAATGTGTAGAATATGCCACTCTATAAGTTTGCCTTTTTTATCTATCAGAAATTACTCTTGAATTTGACCTGTCGACAAAATTTAATTCATATGTGCTAAAAAATTGTACGTATTTGTCTATCCATATCTTCTTTTACTAGCGACCTATTAATAATTCTTCATATCTTAAAAATCCTTTAATTTAAATATTCTACTCCTTCACGGGGACTTCGATATTAACTTTCCAGTTTAATATACTCTAAGATTCTCATCTCATTTTACGTACTTTTGAAAGAATATCTTTATTTTTTATATTTGGTTAAAAATTACCTTATTTCCTGCGTAATTTTTCAAAATTTGCACATGTGCTAGTACATGTGCAAATTGAGTATAAGAACAATAAGTACTATTTCGACCTACGAATAATCTTGTTTCATACGAATGACGAGTAACTCGCATGCAATGTAATGGGAAAAGATGTGCCGTAAATGCGTAAATTTGGCTACTAAAAAAGATAGATTTTATGAACAAGGAATATGTCGCCAGCGGGAGATATTCGAATAAACAATTCCTTAAATTGGTAACTTTTCAGCTCATATGAGTAGCTTCTTTTTGTTGAAAAATCAAAATTTAACTCTTTTCTGTAATGTTGAATATAGACGTGAACAGGTACTTCCACAGGAATTGATTAATTTTACGCTTTCGTTCGATGTGCCTATATTTGGTACTTTTGCCTGCACAAACTCCGTACATACTGATGATGCATGCATAAACCAAAATTCTTGTTTTTCTGTCATAGCTTTTATAGCGGAAGGTGTTCTGCAGCATGTTATTTCCCCAGCCCTAGATAACGATTCGGATTATGTCAGAGGTTGTAAATGAGAGTTTTCTGTATTTTGACATCTTCAATTTCAAAGATGCAAATAATTTCACATTATTAGAAAAACTATTAGAAATTTGATGTGTAAATTTTCGCATGCTGCCTAAAAGTGCCATTTCGTTTGCTTATTAAAATTGGTCGAAATGTAAACAGATATAATGGTGTAAAAGGCATAATATAACTATTGAAATTACCTAAACATAAATGCGTATGCACCTTCAAATTTTTCAATTTTGTGAAAATTAATGAAAGATTTGAAATAATCCGTTTTTTTTATAATTTTTAAGCGGCTATGCTCTACGTTATTTACGCAACAATATATCGATTTTATTCAGGTTTAGTGCTTGTGCAATTTGACTAATAGTAAATAACAGAAAGAATTTAAATGCTACTTATTTTTGTTGGGTGTGAATCTTCAAGAAAACATGTCGGCTCTTTTTGCTATTAAGGTGGAAATTTCATGCAGCCACATCATCAGTACCTCACAAATCGTAGTCTACATTATTCTATTGAATCAATTTAAAATGACCAGATTTCACAGTGTTTGCCATTAGAATGTAGATTATTGAGTTAATGACATGGCAAAATGGAAGAAAGTCTTTTAGAGAACTGAACTCTCAGCTCGCTTCAGACACGTCTGGAAGCTCTAATTGATAAACTTTCTAAAATTAGCATCTGAGGCAAATTTTTGGAACTGTTCATTATGTTGAGATTGAAAATGGAATAGTAAAAATATTCAATTTCGGTGCGAATAAGCTATCTATTGACGAATCAAATGCTTTAGGATCCAAAATGAAAAACATTTGTTAAACGGTTATTGGATTTGATAGCATAAAATTTAGAGAACAAATAAGATGCTGTTTCCGGAAAAAAGTTTCAATAGATATGTCTGAGTGCAGGAAAAGGCAAAAAAAATTTCATAGAAATACATGCAAATTTTGCATAGCTTATTTGTTTAGCACATAATTGCAAAGTCAAGGTAGGAGAGCTGAATAGTAGTTGGTAGGAAGCAAATAATTGTTAGAAGAAAATAGTCTGGAATATGTAAATTTTGCTTCTATCCGACCAATATGATACTCAGTGGAATATAGTTGTTCCAAGACAACATGACAATAAGTATACGTTGCGAAAATTTAAGCTATCAAGTATTAGACTGAATTATTGAAAATAAGTTTTATGTGCATAATCTTAGATTAGTTTTGCTATCCAACATGAATACATTTGCATATCTCCTTCTAATAATATTGATTCAAACATTACAATGATGCTTCCGTCGGAGAATTAAGATTGTTTTCAATAAATTTTGCTTTCATTATATAGCATGCTATTTTTTATAATAAAATCTTCATTATTCTTATCTAATTTATTTTTCCTTTTAGTTTATTATCAGCATTTTTAAAAATAAAGCAAATACAAACATTTCAATAACAGATTGTGTTCCGGAAAAAAGTTATTATTTTTTGTCATCTTTGAAAGATTTTTGTTAGAAGTTGTGAGTTTTACCAATGCATTTGCCAGCAAAAAAACACAGATTTGATGAAAATTTGTTAATTAACCAAAAAGACTGAAGATCTAAAATCCTCTCTAAATACGCAAATCTAAGTTATTGTGCAAGGCGCAGGGACATTGCTGCATAGTCGTCCTGATGCTGATATGTTACTAGCACAACAGTTTGCAGCGCCACCAGTATATGTACTACAAGAGCTACCTCCACATCTACATAGAGAGTATTACAATTTAAATAAAACATGATATATATATATGTATACATACTTGGTTGAATAAAGATACTGTACTAATGGGATGAAAGAAATAAGGTAACAATTCAGAATTCAAGTGCAGCTAAATGATTCATTCTTATTGTAGTTGAAATAGCACTATTCGTTTCTTACATATAAGTATATGAGATCAGTATGTATCATCAATATATAAAAATGTACATGTCAGTGCGTTTAGTATATATCATGTACAAAATTCAAACTTACGCTTGACATTTGATGTCACAGCAGGTCACGCCATTTGCATGAATTTTTCCGTTAGCACAGGTAGGATCTCCAGTTCCTGCACCAAAATATCAAATTTTAAATACCTATAAACTCCCTGCTAGTATTAAGAGAAAAAAGAAATTTGCAATTTTCATTGAAATAGAAAAATGTCCTACTTGTCCTACAGGAAACATCATTCAAACCTAAAGCTGAACTTCGAAAAAATTTGAGGCTTTCGTTTATTCATAAGTAAATAATCGCTTCAAGCAAAGGGTTAAATTTGAACTTTATTGTTACTTTTCACGCAACAGATACGAACATATTCGGTTAAACTAGAGCAATACCAACTAGAGACAAATAAGAAAAATGTTCAAAATATCTACGTTGAATTCAACATATGCCAGCCAATCTATGTTAACTATTCAAATTAAGACCCCTCCTTACTCATCCAATAAAACAAGTACTCTATAGAATACACTCTCTATATGAATACTTCAGTATTTTTCATTTCAACCAATACTATTGCATAAGTAGATTATCGAACTTAACTGTTTTGCAACAAATAAGCTGTAAACAGAAAAGGCTTAAAAATTTATCATATAAAATTAACAGGTAACGATATTATCATGGTATCTTACCTGCAACTTTTAGGCACAGATCTCCACAAGGCAATTCATATATACTCTGGCTCCCATCTTTATTGTATGCTACTATGTATAATTCTCCAGAGGTAGGGTCCTCTGCAAATGCTGTAGCCTAATATACAAATAATAAACTATAAGACCTAAACTGTAATTTGAATTGAAGTGTGAGTAGGGAGTTGAAAAAAATCCAGTCCTTACTCAAAAATTTAAACTTTAAATGTAATGAAATTAGTTTGAATTTGATTTTCACAAACTTTTTACAATCAAACAAAAGTCTTATTCTGTCAATGTTCAGCGTTTGATTTTCGATTATGTAACAAATTGATTTAATGGTCCGGACAAGTTGGTAATATCCTAAATTAACTGAGTAATAAGTAGCATACAATAAGCAAAGCTTGAACTAGGATCTAATTTAAATGCTTAAATTAGGAAAAAATACCTAAATCCGAAAAAAATCCTAAATTAGAAAAGAAATATCTGTAAAAATTTTGCTAATTTATAGTGGCAAGCCATCAAATTCAAAATAGTTACAATTCTTTCTTGTTAATTCACAGTTTGCCTTCAACAGTTCAGTTTAGTCATCAATATATCAGCGAGTTTTAAATAATAATTTGAAAATGTAAAATTTAAAAAGTAAACATTTCTAGTTGTCTCCTGCCTCATCTTGTTCGATTACAACATTGAATTTGTTATTCATTCTTCTCGGTTTGAATCGGGAAATAAATAATTACTCCTCAGAGATCTAAGAGATTAAGCTTTGAAGATTGTTCAGCCTATCAAATATACAGAAATTTTGAATAGCTTGGCACAATATGATGAAGTTATTTATTCATGAATTATAAATTTGCATATATGTACATATTCAAAGTTTAATATATCTCTTACCCGAACCATTTTGCCAGGGCCTAGTATAACAGCTCCCTCCCACTTGTTAGTGGTTGCATTATATTTTATTCGGTATAACTGAGATGGACTCTACATACATACAAACAGACAATAATTATTACGGACAGGCATAAGAAGTTAACGCAATATCAGGAAGACTCGTTATCAATATCGATACACTTTTGAAAATCACACGGAAAAATGTACATATGTAATATAGTATGCATGAATAAGGCTAATTCGATCTAATTCAGATGTTACCTACATATTTGAATACAGATGAACGGATAGACAGACTGATTCAAAAATCAGTACATTATAATGAAGGCTAATCAGAAAAATAGATATAGAAGTGAATGTACTAAAAAATGTTGAGAAGCATATAAACACATGCATACAGCAACACTGATAAAAAGTGTACATTTCCGTACAATATTTGGAATATTGTGTACATGCAGACTTACAGATACTATAGATAGTACATGATAAGGAAAAAAGAACATGATTCAAAGGACTAGGCATCCAATACAAACAGTCCAAATCAGCTTAATTTGATATAAAATTCAAATTCAAATGTACATGCCAAAAAAATGCTATAAAAATAATGAAAATGTAAACAAACATACCATGTAGTCAGAAAAGATATAGTCTCCTTTAAATTGGGGGTATTTACTTCCTCTGTAAATGTATCCACCAGTGATGCTGAGTCCAGTAAAGGGAATGGAAGGGCAAATTGGATCCGAACTAAAAGAATGGCAGAATTGGAATTCGGGTTTAACTCCTGGGTTTCCGACAAATGGGTTACACGGGGTAGTATCTGCATTACATAACGTGCCCTATACAAAAATAGAATAAATAGATTGAATATATACATATATGTTTAAGGGATCAAATTGCTTAATTTCAAAAAGAATCATAAAATTTTGTTAAAATCTTCACTGTAAACAGATGTATACATGAATATATATATATATATATATATATTTATACTTGTAAATGAAATCTCAAATATACTGAAATGGGAAATTTCAAAATATATTTATACTTATTTACAGTTGCCAAGAGGATCATATAGTTTGGTTCAAAATTTCAAAATTCATATATATATATATATAAGCTTATAAAAAATAACTATAGCTTATGAAGAAATTAAGCAAAAAATATATAAATATAAATGTGTACAAACGAAACATAGGTTGAGAAGAGATTGAGCAAAAAACATGGACAATCGACTGTAAATAGATCTGTATACTTATATATGAGCATGCTAACAGTGTTCTATATAGTAACTAATTAGAAAAACAAAAGAATTAACATTGGCTTCAAGTATGTCTGTATGCATGCATACATATATATGTAAGAAAATTCTGATAAAATGATTACACTCGTTTTTCTACGTACTGCACATAGTGTTCTATGCCCACAGTTCCATTTATGCATAAAAATTCAAACATAAATATAACTTTTGGTAGATGTTAAACTTCAAATCAAAACTCAATCTCTGCTCAATTGATTTAGAATAATTATCTGGAAATTTGATTGGTCTAGCTCAAAGAAATAGCTATGTTCATACCTCATGGTGACGCCAACCGTGATCACCGCCTTTGACAATTTTATGCACCTATTCATATTTAAACAGTCAAATTATTCATTTTGACAATCAAGGATATAGAAATTATATTTACATTATTGTTCTTGTGCAACCTTAAGGTGAAGTTTAATATTACATTTTTTCAATAAACTAGCTTTGGTCTTAGAAATTATTCATATAAAAAACACGTGGCAAAAAGTGGTGGGAGAATAAGTTTTGAACGTTTTTTCAATCGAGAAATTTTTGAAGTTTGTAAAAACAAATTGCACAATAAAATTGTCTGCAGGACAGCTAAGGGAATGTAGCATGGAATGATTGTGTGCAGGATAAAACCTCTCGAGTTGGACACCTTAATACACTGAAATGTATGAATATATGCATATATATGCATAAATGTGTCACCTCTTCCATTTTTTCTTGACCAACATCACCACACCATAATTCAGGAGTTGTTATCTTATCTTTGTCGAATGTGCATCTCCAAGGGTTTCTCATTCCGTACGCATAGACCATTCCACTGTATACAGAGATGCATTGAAACAAAAGGGCATAAGAAACATATCGTCTATATAAGCATAAATGATTTCACTGTATAGGAGAAAGTGCTTAACAAATATCATTTTCCAACTATATATGATTATAAACTCCTATTTATTTGTTTATTATCGATTGTGAACATGTACATCTCGAAAGCATATATGACTCCATTGTACACAAAAATGTGCTAAAAAGCTATGTAAATATATATTTACATATATATGTTAATATAAATTGATTAAAAAATACTTGCACTTCTCATTAATTGTTGATACAGCAAAATAGACATGAATACTTCAGATGAAAATATACGTATATTATATATAATTACAGCAAATTTAGTTTCCGAGTCAATATCTACTAGTTGTATTCAAGACATCTACACTTCAAAAGCAATAAAAATGTATGAATGGTTTAGGTAGAAGGAGACCAACATATTCAAGTGGTTGAACGATAGGTTGGACACCAGGTTAAAGAAACTGAACATTAGGTAGGGCAAAGAATGTGCAATGTGCACAGCTCAAATTGACAGCCAGGTTTCCGCTACAGATAATCTTGGATAGAACCTTAACAAATTCTCAACTAAAAGGAATCAACAGGCTTGCTATACCTCAAGTTTACTGTCTGCATATATGATTTTTAGGGGGGTATTTCGGATTATTGCGTATGTTTATTAATAAAATACGTAAAATGAAAAATTCAAACGTATCTTATATAATACTTACGACAAGTTGTCTGGTGGCAGAGTATATAAAGCCCCTCCAGAAGCTGTCGGTACTCGAATTCTTAAAATTTTTCCAAATGGTACTGCCAAATTTTGAGCTCTGTTCCCTGGATCGTTAACTGCAAAACATGTGAACATTTCAAGCAGTTAGAATGCATTAAAACATTTCATTCTTCAACCTGCCGTAAATTACATAATTGTGCAATGTACACGTGTTGAAGTACATTTGTACTTGCATTTTGTATACATGAAAATGTATATTTTGCGCGTATCTGGGTGTGCCTACATATAAATATGTATATGATGACTTATATAGGCATTTGTGCATATGCGTATGCGGGCATGTAAATATGTATCTCTACGTGTACAAATTCATGTATGCATCGAACCATGCACTTTTCTTATTTCAAATATACAAATTGTTTTAAGAAATGTTGTCGAGCCATTTTCTATTGACCTCAACTAAAAAACATAATAAAATCCTAACTTTTAGGTATGTAAAGTTGAGATAATACTTTACATATAAATATATATATTAAAATACATATTAAAAGAAAAAACTTACTGTCTCCTCCATCTCCAGAAGTCTGCATGGTAAATAAAATAAAACAAAGATGTATTTTAGATACAATTATACATATATATAAGAAGGTTAATAGCTGAAATAGAATATAAATATCAACATACAACCCATAGTGACCATATAAATATCAATACTCAAAAGTGTATGTATATTTCTTATATAAAAAATGTACCATAGTACATACATACGATAATTCTGATATTACGATTATTATAGGTTAAACCATGCATAAGCTCAGTAAAATATATTCATGTATTTTACTATTTTGAACTTCAGTAAAAAATAGTCGAAAACATACATACAAAGAGTATACCGATGACATTTACATAGATACAATTATGTGCATAAATATAATCTTACAATGTATAGATCGTAGCTAGTTGCACCACTCTTCTTGGCAATATCAGCAGGAGAGAACAGAATCTGAAAAGTTGCATACAGAATAATAAACTTTGGAAATAACAAAGTTGCTCTGACAATTTTTCTCTTATACAAAGCCATATTCGAATCACAGCAAAAAGAAAAGAGATGCATACTAATTAATACATATAAATTTTATGTATGTAATAAACTTACCATGCCACCATTATGATTCTTGAACGGTTGCTGTATTTGGAGCACAATTTTTTCAGTGGCTAGTGTTGCTGCGGTTGAATTCATGTCGTACTTGTACATTGCTATGGTGGTTTTCAACGAAGGAGTTACGTAATTCACAAAAAAAATTCTGCTCGTTCCAAAGTCGGGTCGAAAAGCTAGCCTATAACAAAATAAAAAACATCGTACTGGTTTATAAAATTGTACCGGAAAAAAAGAATTGCGTTCTTGCATGCATACATGCATACCCTAGTAATCCAGTTTCCACATCTGGGTAAACACTGCCTGCTTTTGCAGTAAGATCCAAGATTAGCTTAGTCGAAGTTGTCAATGGATCATTGAGTACCTAAGAGTAAACATATAGAAATTTACGTACATATATATTTAAAGAACGCTCATGTTTTTATTCATAATATATTTCATGCATGCAAGGCTTAGTGAAAACAGATGGTATTTTAAATTTAGCCATACTAGTCTAGTATTCCAACCGATATGTAGACTAGTGATTAATTTTGATAATTATATTAGATATTCTTTGCGTTTATGTAGGTTAATATTAAGGCTGACTAGTATAGTATTATGACAAGTATGAATACTAGTTACTAGTTTTGATGAATTATGTCAAAAATTACATTAGAAAAACTTAATATTTGAGCTGAATTGTGGATGACTGGTCTAGTATTGCAACCAGTATACTAGCAAGTGATTTCTATATGTCATGTAGGCTGCATATTGTATTGGTGATAACTTTGCAGTTACTATTGCTCTAGAAGAACTTAATCATATAGATATATACAGATTAAATCATTCATACAAAATTGATACATACTGAGAGGCTAATAATGAACAAAAACCTGTCTAATTTTCCCATCTTGACTTAGAATCCACCAGGCATTATAATCTGGCCTTTTATACATGCCCACCATTTGTTTTGGCATGGCAACTTTTTGGAAATACGGCTTTAATTGGGTATTCGGGTCCTCAGCAGGGGGTACATAAGGAAAACAATAAAAGCCTTTGGGACTAAAAAAGAGAAAAAAAACGATCAGAAGTGTTAAAAAATGGATTTTGATAAAAATTGAGTTGCATTCGTATAAATAGGGCAGTCCTGTTATGATTTACTTGTCTCTGTATCATTTGAATGTCTTGTCATGAAATTATATCAAAAAGTGTATGCATCTATGCACGCATATCTGCAACGTATGTACGTATGAATGCACTTGCCTACCTACTGCTATAAAAATATTCAAAAATACCTATGAGATGCGCAGTAGCTGGATGGTAAGGAAAGTTCAGTAGCACATGCTTTATAGTACTTATCACAGAAATCCGGGCACATTTGCAATGATGGAGGAGTAGATTCTCCCATAAGATGAAGTGCATAAGGCTGTAAAAATAATAAACATTCATGAAATAACAATTGCACCTAAAAGCTGCTGTTGAGAAAGATATTAAAAAATACTCAATGACAAAATATCAAGGAAAAGAATTTGAAAAACTTAGTTCTAAGAAACTGGTGACCCACGTCCCCAACCAGCCATCTAAATTTTTTGGGAGGTAGATTCTTTGTTTGTTGCAGGGGATTCTTTGTGAGCCAAAGTAATTTTTTTTATTTGCATGCATTCCTATATTTGTATCTATCTATCTATCTATATATAAATATGAACATATCAAAAGTTATACTTTAGAAGTTCAAAATAAAAAGTAATACATTTTATGATTCATAATTATAATAAATGTTGTATTTTTTTGTAATATACTTTTGGTCAGTTTATTGCAAAGTGCACTCATTTTCATACCTCACATTCACCGCAAACCACTTGACTGTGGTAAGATTTACAGGTGGCAGATAAATTAAGAGTATCGAAAGATGCCTTAATCTGAGATTCTCGTGTTGCACTGCAGCACGAACCGGCAGTATTAAGATTAGATTTTACGTTAAGGCAAAAGGTTAACGCTTTCTGGTTGGCAGTCGTAGGAGCCGAAAAATCTAAGCATTGCGGGTGTGCTCTTATCGAAGTTGCAAAGAGGAATGAAATCGTTGACACTGTTATAAAAAATGCGAGAAAATTTATATGCATGATATTATAACAAAGAACAATAAAGTAATTTCAAAACATCTGAAATGTAATCAGGAGCATACCACCGATCTTGATCAATGCAATAACTAAAATTGAAGCATGGGGTAACTACTAGAAAAAATTTACAAGAATCCTCTAATCTTCCGTTAAATTTATCAAAACATCGATTTATCACAAAACAGGCCAATTATGAACATTGATATTAAAATTGAAAACAATCAATTTGTCATTGTTATGTCAACTTCACAAATAATAAAAAAGGTAAGTATAATTCGTGCTACTCCAAAATTGCAATGCATGAATGTATAAATTACCTAGGCGCCAACACGATGAGGAGTCCATTCGAAAAATAAGAGTCTAAGTTTGTCAAGATTTTGGTAGTTTTTCCTTGACAGGTATCAATGGTGTGAATTGTATCTGATGCAGAGGCAAATTTCATTGATGTTTCACTTGATCTTAGAAAATGTTCCCGTTCATATCCCCCGAAATACACATATATAGTCAAATATAAATGATTTAGTTTGTATTAAATGAATATAGTTGATTTAAAGCGCAAAAATAATTTCGCTAGAATAGACATTGCAGTTTCATGAGGGATATAAACGCCCTCTATTCAACGTAAAGGCGAAATATCATGGACAATCCCAAAAGCCTAAAAGATAGTTCTTTGATTCAAACTAAGCTCAATGTCAAATGGCCTTGAAACACGATCTTAATACTATCGAAGCCGATGACGTATCAATTGTGTAGCAAAGTGATTTCTTCCTTTGTCATTAGCGATGAAAGACGATCGATTTATGGAATCAAATGCATAGCGCGTTTTTATGAGAAACGTCAGTTAGAATGTTCCTAGAGGCTTTTTCAACATGAGCCCCAGTGTTTTGAAGTCTCTTGGCGCACCATTTGGACCTGAGAACAATCAGTTTTTACAACAGAACCACGTTAAAATTCTTATGGAGTCTGAACGTCTGCGCCGCCTCTAACGATTTTAACGATTTTCGTACTGTAATTAAAAAATTCTTAAAAAATAGAATCAATCGAATACAAATAACTGCTGCTTCTACTTCTTATTAGTTATTAATGCTTGCAATGTTAGTTGAAAAAAATAGTTGACTCATTATTTTAATCAACAAGTGTTTTATGCATTTACAATGAACACTCCTTAACGAGCGAGACTAAAAATATCTGACATGAATTAAATGATGCTATTTTTAAATGAAGCCATTGGATATCTTAAATATGTTGCCATGCCAACAGTAAAACAGATTAATCACGTGCTTTCTGGCTGTTGACACTTACTAAAAGTTTTAGCTTTGCGAAAGTATGCCGAATCAGGGGTGACTTCGAGCACGATAGACAGAACTCTGGTCTCAACAATGACTCGAAACATAGGCATATTTCTATTTCAAGGTATTGTAGAAGGTATTGCTCCCTTAGTGTTTGACCTCGCACCTTCCCTCTTGTTGACACTTTATTACATCAATTTCAGTTTGATCTTATCTGGGTAAAAAATGATTTTATATATAAGCGTACACCAAATATCCTGAATTATATCCTACTATTGTATTTTTAAATCTTGCGAATTTTTCTATATCTAAATTAATGCCGCGAGATATTGCTTTATTGTCAATGCAATACAGAATCCAATATTTTTCAACTAGGCATAATGTTATTGTGCATATGCATTCTTACATACGGAGTATCATCTACAGCATATACATCTTTGGATTTAGATTAAGTATACGTATGCATGTGTATACATTAGATCGCTCAAATTCAAAAGCAAAAGTTTAAAGGAGCTATAACACATATAGAAACATGCAGTTAAGAACAAAACATTTTAATTGAGTGTATCCACATAATCTGGTGCAATCGTTAAATTCTAATTTTCAGTATTATTTCATAAAAGTGATAATAAGAACAATTGAAGTTTATCAGCATTTTTAGTGCACTGTGTGTTCAGCAACGTCATGTACGACAAAAAATAATTGCAAGGCTAAATCTGAAAATCGCCCCTCATTTTCACTGATTTAGTGGCATGCTGCATAATTTAGGTTTGTCTTGATTTCTAAGATATCACGCGGAAAGATAAATGTATAGTGCTTCTTCACTTGCATGATCATTATTATTTGAAATAGATATATTGAACGCATGTATGCATGCTGCGCAATTGGGAGTGGCAGTAACAGTAAAGAGTTTTTGGTTAACCTTATATTCATCTCCCTCTCCTTGAAATTCAAAATTTTTCCCTCTGATTAAGTTTGGATTGCTTGGTATTTTCTTATCGACATATCTACATGGAGTATTTCAGACATGAGTTAAGAAGGGGCATACCTGTGCCTCCTACGATTTTTTGCACTTGTAAATTTGTCAAGAAATCCTCTAAACTAGTAAAAGTTTATCATTTGATAAATATCCTAGTGCTGTAGCTTCACAGTGCATACCTAACGTGTGATATGGTTCTAGGCATCAAAAGTTACAGCACTTTTAGTACCAATTTTGCGGAAAATTGCACAAAATGCCATTTTCAGAAGTAATCCTGGCATTTTTCCTGTGCTTGAGACAGACATTAAAAAAATGAAGCTTACTAAATTCTGCAAAGTAAACAAGCATTTTTGCTATGTGGGTCAGAAAACATTGTAATTTTAGTACTTGCTAATATGCTCTGTTCCGACTTGAATTTAACATTAAAAAACATTGCAAATAAATTTAAAAGTTAAGTTAAATTTATTGGCCTAGAATAAAGTCAGAGTTGATGCTACATTGTCATTAGAATCTACTTCAGTGCGCGTCGCAAGTTATTTACCACCAACTACTTTGGAATTACCCAAATTTTCTGAAATTCGTGCTTTTTCGTTTTTTTCACAATCGCGCAATTCCGTTCTACAACTCCTGTACAGTTGTGTTTTTTATTATCACTGACTGCAGATTTATGATTTGAGTCTTTTATTGTACTAAATTAAAAAGTACTATACTATAGTACTAACTTTTATACTATATTTATATTCTGTTCTACTGTATATTATGCCACTACAACTTCACTTTAAAAGAATTTTATGATAATGTACTACTATTTTCATTTTTATACTACTGTAATGTATGCACTTCTACAGTTTATATATGCATTTACATTATGTACTAGGTACACAACTACAGTTTTGTTTAGACTCCCAAATATATGTATTAAACATTAGACGAGTAAAACACTATTACATATTCCTATTTAACTGTACCTTGGTACTACTATTCCAACTTCCACCAGTTATTTATAAGCCCCCCCTAGCATCTAGTTCTTCCAGCAGTACACAACTATTGCTTAAATTACTTTTGCTTACTTAGAAAGTAGTATTATACTTCTTATGCCTAAACTAAAATGCTAAGCAGCATTGTATTATATACTGTATGCATTGATACAAATATTTTGCATGAAGTATCATACTGTATTGGCCAACAATAAATTTGATATATTATTGGACTTATGTTGCCTATTTTCATCTGTTTTTTTAGAAATTCTTGGCTATTTTTATGATTTTTTGCTTTTTGGCATTTTAAAGAATTTTGAGTATAAAATACAAATTTGGAACACTGTGGTATATATATACATAAATTTGTATATTTATGGATTACAATACATTGACTTAAATTATATATTTGAATAGGACAAAAATGGTCCCAGAGCACAGCAAAAAGGTACAGTCACCTTTCACATCGGGATATTAAAATCACAACTGAGTGTAGCAAGGAAATGAAGAAAGCAAATCAAGTACAGCAAGGCTAGAGGGATAGATATGACTGGAGTGCAGTATAGGGAGTTTCAAAAGAAAAACAGCTTTGGAACAGCATGGCAGAGAGAGGGGATGCACAAAAACAATGTAAGTACAGAGGAGAGTGTCAAGACCAATGAATAATAAGTATATCAAACTGAAGGCCAGAAAATACAAGGAAACAAATATTTTAATATACTACTATCATTAATCCGTGGCCTGTGTTGACGAGAGTGAATCTTGTCAACATTCTACAAATTATTTCGCACCTATAAATCGAATACCATTACAACTCCTTGAAAGAATTGTATACAATAATACAAAAGACACGGCGGAACATATTAGATCCTGACAGAGAGAATCAGCATCAAGATGGAAGAGGAGGAAGCACAAAATAATGACCGTAGCAGTAAGGGAGAGAGGGAAAGAAATGACCACATGACAGCAAGTGGCTGATATTTTAGCATCTAACTATAGTATTATCATGATGCAATATATTTTACTTTGGAGTAATTTATTTCTAATAATCTTAAAGTTTAGAACAAAAGAAATGTGACGTTTTGCATACTTGTCACATTGAAAAAAGGATGCAAATTTTTTAAATTTCTCAAAAAAAGTAGTGGCACATCTTACAGAAAATTATACCTTTTTGCTAAGTAAGATTACTATAACCCTTACAACATTATAACAATATATATAATAATAAAAACTGTTCTCAAATGCATTCCCCTGAAAATGATCACTAATCTTGCAAAAAACTCTTGTAATAGAATGTAAATTACCTAATCTTGATGGAAAAAGTGAAGCCTACAATTCACTGTGCATAAAAACCTAAAGATCATTTTCCTTAGGCTCTTCAATCACAGTTATAATCATTCTACAAGGGAGATAATGTACAGAGCACTGCATGGTATTCATCCCAATGTAATTCCAAAACAACTGCATGGTTGTTAGGAATCAACTCCCTTGGGGATTAATTCTATTTTTATCGCTGCAGTGAGTTTTCGTTGAAGTATTTATGATGTTCAAAGTAAATTGGCCACACAGATGCCAGTAGGGTTATTTTTGTTGTGTTGATAAAGTTATCTCATTCCTATCAACACAATTAGTACTTTGATAAATATACACATTTCTGTCACAATGGCAATGAATAATTATTTATAGATGGATTTAGAATGAATAAGTTTTAGGTGTTGTACCGAGCAATCTCAATTAAGAAAACATATTTAGAAGCAAAATTGTACATTGTTTTGAACTGCTCCTGACAGATGGTTTTGTTCGAAATTTGCTTTGAAGATCTTTATCCGAAGTTCATAAATCAAATTGAAATTCTCGCAGTCGGATAAGTGGACCGCATATTGTTTTATGTAGAATTTCACCGTTAATATATAACTGCTTGTAGTTTCACAAGCGTTGGGGTATGTTCTCATTGTTTACGACGAGCCTTAAGACGCGGACATCCATCAATCATATTTGAAATTCAACTATAGATAAGGATGCCAGCTATTGAGAACGACTACTCCGATGGCCACCGTCTTCCCTCGCATGTGTCGCCTAGCAGTAATGCCTCATTTCCATTTACACCGCGGAGAACGTCGCACATGAGATTAGTGCAGTTCCTGCTTCCTATATCGCTCGCTTCATTCTCTTTAGGTTTGTTAATTCGATCCACAGTTTCATTGGATAAAGCTAACATTCGATCAATTGGTATCGAGCAGAGAATCATAAAACTGACAGAACATGGCGAGGAAGGTACTTGAAAATTTTCCCTCGACACACATTGCGTATGAATATTATTGAGCGCAACAATAATAACATTTTTCTACCATCACTACTTCAAACTTTGTCATCGGTCAAATGTATGGATATCGAAATGAGGCCCATTTTTAGTATAAAATTGATAAATTTTACCAATTTTCTTTGAATATTTTCCAAAGATTGATTTCGCCTTGATAAAGGCACCAGTGCAGTTTATGTTGCTTATTTAAAAGCCTTAAGCTTAAAAAAAATGGCTAGCCTCTTCATGACATTTATCTTTCAATTTTGAAATTCAAGAGTATGATATCGTCCAGCATATAATTAAACAGCATTTGAACGAAACTAGCTGATTTTTGACCTACAATGTCACCTACAGATTTTTACTCTCTCACGTGCTTTCTCTTATTGCAAAGTCATTTTTCAATTGTAGAGAATGATACTATGAATTGCTGTTTTTAATCTAGATTGACATCTTGTCCACTTATTTAACCAATTATAAGTGAAAATTATTTTTTATTCACCATATATTATACTTGAAGCAAGATGCCTCAAGTCCTACATGATTCTTTTTAATATTTGACTACTGTCCTTTACACTGATTACAAATAACTGAACATGAACTGTTAGATTTCAATAGCAATTTGAAATGTGATTTCTTGTTCGATTTCTTGAGGATTTGCCATTAAATTTGTCTGCATTTATGAGCTTCGCTTCCATGGATCTATATCTCTATAATCAATAATACTTTGGGTATTAATAAAATCTTTCTTTCTTAAGTGTTTTTCAATATTTTCCTGTAATGATATTAATGCATATGTTTACAATTAAATGATTACAAAATTTTTACAATATGTATGTACTATCAAGATGCATATTTAAATATATGTATATATATCTTTTATATGCTTTATATAGAGTACATGTGCATAAAGCAACATACATATCTAAGATTTTGTAATTTTTTACATCTCAAAGAAATAAAAAAACGCCTTATTTCATCAAATGATCGATTTGAACAAAAGAAAGTGATAATTGCTGGAGAAGGGAGAAGTGGTAGTACACTAGTTGGCACACTTTTCATGGCGCCCGACTGGCAGTATTACTTTGAGTAAGTTTTTAAAATCTTTTATATGCTCAACTTTGGATGTAATACATCTGACAGAACCGCTAAATTAATTTGCTATGCTCAAGTTTTGCTATGCTCAAAATTCTTCAGATCCAAATCTGGTCATATCCACAGTTCACTTTTTCTAAAAATCTAAAAAATTTTTTTTGAAGTAGTACACTATTTTAAACACATAACCAGCTGTACTGTTCAAGAATATCTCTAATCTTTTCTCAATTTTTTTACATAAATTACAAAAAAATTATTTAAACTTCACATTTATATATAAATTATACTGTTTAGTATACTATTCTAATAACTTTAGGGATAGTTTGAATTTACATATCTAAAGTTATTAGAATAGTATACTAGACAGAATAATATGTAAAATTCCTGAATGAAAATACTACATTGAGGAAGCTCCTAGGCTTTTGTAAAGAGTAAATTTTGGGTATAGTAGAGCTATCAGGACAACCAAATAAAATTGTTATATTCTAATTTTTTTACTCAAAATTTTGAAGATAAATTTGTCACAAAATGACATTTTCCTTTTTCTGTTATAATTTTTTAGAAGATTTTGTACGTACTAAGTTAACTGTAAATTTGTTTGTACATTTAGACCACTGAGAGAAGCATGGCCAGTGATGGATACTTTAAAAGAACAAGAGAGAGTTTTGGCTATGAACAAGGTACATATTTACATTTACATGCATAAACATGAAAAATATTTATCAAATCACATTCATTTCCATACGCTCCAATCCTTATGTCATCTTTGTATGAACATGTGCGTTTACGTATATAGGTATATAAGTGTACATCTGCATATGAACGTATAATTAAATAGTCGCTTAACTTGAAAAGAAAAAAGCTAAGGTCCTTAAAGTTAGAATCACCATTAATACTAAGGGAAACTAATTTTAGTGGAAAACCCTAAAAGTCAATGAAGCAATATACACATTTCATGGCTTGCTTTTGTACCAATATCTTTGTGTAAAATAAATTAGCTGTAATAAAATTACTCTATAGGGTGATGAAAATCCAGAGTTCAAGTGTTCAGCTCATTTTCCATATCACTGCACCGCTTCGAACATAGCTGCACTACTAGAAATAGTTCAATGTTCTCGTACGCATCATCCATTTGAACTCTTACTTAAAGAGTTTGAATCTCAGAGAGATTTGGATTCAAGTTCTGTTTGGGTTGGAACGCGCGGATATGAAGCCTCGACAGAAAATTCAGTGAACTTCACAAAAAATTCGGGAATTCTAGAGCTATCTGGAGATTTTATTGCAAAACCAGTCGTACCCTCTGTTTGTGTTGATAAAAAGGGGGTAGTTGCAAAAACGATTCGGTTGACTGGTAGACTGGATGAGTTGTACAATATGTCGGAATTTTTGAATGTGAATTTGGATCTGGTGATTCATTTGGTGAGGGACCCAAGAGCTGTGCTTGCATCTAGATATAGGTATGCATGAACGTTTCAACTAATTTTTACTGATAGTAAAAAGTGACAAAGTCATACTGTGCCAAGTTCAGGTTCAGAGTTTTGGATAAAGCACACTTTGAATTAGATATAGCAAGTTTCATTTACAATCAGTTTCAAATAAAATAAATATTTTGGAGGTTTGGACAAATTCTTTATACTGAAAGTATAGCATAAATGTAAATCTTATTTCTAAAGCAATTCTATGTATTTCTGTATACTAGTGTCGGATGGGGACATCCTCTTGATCGAACGTATAATAGTACACTTGATTGGTCCATCAGTACATGCAATGGCATGATGAAAGATGCATCAGCCGGGATTGGGAGAACAAATTATTTGCTACTGCGCTACGAAGATCTCTCTGAAAAAGCTGAAATTTATGCAGAGGCCGTGTGGGCCCGAATAGGTAGTTGTTTTTTTAAAAAATTCTTTTTCCTATTCTTAGACACTTGAACAGTTACCTTCAGATGTAGTAACTATGCTGGGACTATCCATTTATTTTGTTGTAATCTAAAATCTGTTATATTCAAAATTAACTATGACCAAAAAATGTTTACATCAAAAATTTGTTACATTCGAAATTTGCTGTACTCCAAAATCATTATTTTCATGAAATTGAAGCTGAATTTTGCACAAAATTGTAATTATTGAAATTCAAAATCAGAATCAAGTTGTAAAATTTTTATTATAAAAATATTAATTTTTCCAAAAAGCTTTTTTGTCAATATGTCGGCTTTTCTATGTGTCAATTATGATCATATTGCTGTTATGTTATAGCTTATTTTGAAAAAAAATACATTTTCAGCCTCCTGAAACATTAGAATTTATTTGCTTACATTTGTTTTAATAAATGTATTGTTACATTTGTTGGTAATTGGTAGTTAACTGGTAAATTTTTCATGCTTGCTTAACATTCATGTTGATTGTTGCATGCGTTAGTTGTTAATGTTTAACTGACAAATGTTAGAAATTGAGTCACGTTTGTATGTCATATTAAGTGCTTCAATTTACTTTTGTTTTGTAAGAACTTATATACGTATATTTAGGAAAAGTTTGAGTTCATTTACTTAACAAAATCATTACTACCTTCTATAGTCGTTATAATGTAACTGGTCATAGTTATTGTGCTTTATTTGTCAAAATAAAGTATTGCTAATTTGAATACATTACTAGCCATGAATGGGAACTTATACAAATCTTTATATTGTTGCATACTAGTATAGTATACAATCCAGTATACTACCCATAATTTAAATGCTGTTAAGAAAAAAGTTTCTAGAACAATGTTCAAATTAGAATTCAGTAGTGTACTTTGACCAAAAACTTTCTGTTTTTTCCTCTCTTCTCTCTTTGCTGTTGCTGTATCTTTGTGCTATATCATATCAATACATCACCAACTGCAGTTTTTAAATTATAGGAAAATACAGCAGAACATTGAGAGAGAAAGAATTGGTTGACATCAAAGAAAAATTAAACATGAAAATTGACCTCCACATTTAACGTGGCAAGTCATCTTATACAAATTCATAAAGTTTATTTCTGGTGAGCATACAGTTCAATTTACAGTTTGACTTGTACAGTTCAATGTATTCAGGATTCACATATACATATATTTGTTAGTGAATGCCAAAAAAATAGTGTTCCCCAACTCATCATAACAGTAACATTTATTAATTGTTATAACTCAATAGGAGAACAATTACCGGAGTCAATTCGTCGCGAAGTGCGATTGTACAATGGTTGCGTGTCAGGTACAGAAGATGAGAGAAAGGATTGCCTTAATGAGATGAATAAGGTCCACGATGCTCAGAAGAATACTACAGACATAAGTAAGTAAAACTTTCAAATATATATGAACAGATGAAAGTTTATTTGAAATACAAATTATGCACAGTAAAAGTATGCATATGTATTTATTAATAAGTTGAAGGCATAACGTAATAATAGTTAAAAATACATCATTTCAAGCTTATATAAGTTTAGAAATTTGAATATGACTGAAGTATTTGCGAATGTATAAATATATATGTTTGCATATATATTTTTTAACTCACTGTTCGTTAAACATTCGTGTAGTTAATTGTCATGTTTTCATCTGGGTCAATTGAAATTTTCAATATATGTATTCATATGTTGCCTGCAAACAAACTATGATAAATATGTATACATTTTCATTGATAATGAAAAATCTGTTTTGCACATTATAGCCATGTATTGAAATATATATGTTTATGTGATTATGTAGAAATACACTTTAAAATAATATACTTTTTAAATTTTCGCCCAGATCATTACGATACAGCCCCAAGAGATTTTAAGAGGCAAATTGAAAAATGGAGAGATTTTTTGTCAGACGCAGAAATTAAAGCTGTCCATGATGGCTGTAAAGAGATGTTTCAATTCATTTATCCAAATGCCAATTTGACAATCCAATCCAAGGAAAAACCATCTTTAAACTGAGGATATGTATACAATTCACGTATATATCGACGTACTGGTGCTAATGTAGATTATACGTATGTTTCAGTGTGACTGTGTACATGGAAGTGATATGTGTACATACGTATACATGCACTTATTGGCAAACTCGTATGTACGTATAAGAGAACTGTATGCGTGTAACTTCGCCTGTTTTGATATCTGTATAAATTAGTCTGTCAGTACATGGGATTTACATCAACAAATTTGAATCAAATTAAAAAGCCCCGATACATTTTTATACGTAGTCTTGTAGATTGCACATCAACGCATTAATACATTTTTGAACCATTATTTATCGTTTTGTTTTGTCTTTAAATATATATATATATTTTTTTTTTATATATTTGCTATCTATTATATATATGATATGGTTTTAGATCCAGGTAGAATAACTGCTCAAATTCTAAATTTTTACTTAAAAAATAAATATACGCTTAGTCCAAAAAGAACAAAACATCGAAAAGTAGTCTAAAACTTTATAAAAAAGATTTTATCACACGATGATCTTACTAAATATTGATTTAAATACAAATATCGATGTTCTAAAACTGAAAGATTCGTACAATGAACTTAGGATGCAACAAATTTGATTTCAATGAATTCTCAGTTAAAACGAATAAGCGAAAAAGTTGTTTTGTGCCAAGTTAGTTCTGCTTCAGTTTTTAGTACATAAAGAAATGATTTGATGGTGCCGATGGATTCGTTGTATCGAAAGTTAACTGGACCTGCACTATTGAGATTGAACTGTAAATTGTCAAGAAGAACGGCAATTTACAATTTCCATTTTTCTTGTGATCCAGTGAAGAGGATAATTTTTTTAAGTTATAAAAATAATTACTTTCGTAGCTTTTATTAGTTTTTCCATGTATATAGTTCATAATTTCCATATGTATAATTCGTCATTTTTGTGTGGATAGATAATAAATTAATATGGACATGGATTTGCAAGTTCGATGGCATACGCAGCGAAAATTGAAAAAAAGATAGAGGGAAAACCCTGCTAAAATTCATTAAGAAGTAGAAAGTAGGAAATCATGGACTATTTTCATTATTTACATAAATTGATTTTTCTTTTACATGCTAATATTTGATGAATAAAATTTTAGTAATTTTTCAGTATTTTGCAGTTACATTTCTCTTCCATTGGAGATATGATATTTCAATAAATGAGTATTAGTCCCAGCCAGAGCTCAATACATTAATTTAAATTAATTTTTCATCCGAAAAAAGTATACTATTACGATCTGAAAATAAAAAGACAAAATTATCAGATGGCTCTCTCAGCTAATCTAACTTGACCCCAGAATATGGTTCCAAAAGGAAGGTCAGGCTAAATTCTGCGTCTATATTGGAAAAGAATACTTTTTTTAGTATATTTCTATAATGGTGACCTTTTATTTGATATTCGATAGACTGTGATACTAACAGTTACATGAAAATTACTAGTCAATCGAATGCATCAGGGCTAGCAAGATCAATATTCACTAACAAAGAGAGATGAAGTGACAAGCTATCAAATAATGGTATCCTAGGCTACATCAATATAAAAATTACACGTAACAAATCATTACCAATAATTACAATTTTCGAAGTGAAAATTACTTAAAATAAAATGTCACAAAAAAATAATTTTTTATTTTCGGGTTTTATTTAGATTCAAACTTCGAAAATGTCAACCCGCTTGTTTGAATCTATTGGGTACTACGTTGCAACCTGATATGCCCACTCCATATCTTGAATCTTTAACATTCGTAACATAGTTAACACATTAACGAAATAATCGCGATTCAATTTTGCCACATGCAAAACATTATCTAAGCTTAATGAAATTTCTTCCATGTGAACACGATCGTAGCTAACACTCGATAACAACTTGATCATAACAACACTGTCAACACCCTCTACATTGTTAGCAAATAATGGAGATACGCATAACGCAGGACGTGTTAATGTTAATACGCCACTTATAACCGTGTTATCCGCATTTTCCAATGTGAATTCTTCGGTTATGACGATAGGAGCATGAACTGGTTGGTATGATTCAGGTAATGGGACAGATCGAGTTGATTCATATATCATTGAACTGTGCACACGAATTGCTTCAGTTAATGGACCTGACCCGTTTGATTCAGAAAAAAATACTTCAACCGTATCGTTCATGCTAAGACCAGCCTATTTTTACAAGAAATTCGTCAATATATAGATACTATATATATATGAAATATAGTAAAGTTTGGATGCAATGCACTGCCAAAGTTACAAAATCAATTTGTCATATCTGAAATTCGTAACATCTTAGAATAAACTAGGCGCAATTGAACCTTTTGTTTACGGTTTATAACTGAAATTTGGTTCAAACCAAATTTGCTGTATACGAAGTTGTATATTAGTTATTTATTTTAAAAAAAATTTTAGTTCAAAGAAAAACTAACCAACTTGTTTAAAGACGGGCATATACGATTTAAAATATTAAACAACAGGAAAAAATAGGAATTATTGACTCCTATAAAATGTTTGTATACGCTTATCGTATGAACTATGAAAAATAAGCTTTATTTATTTACACTTTCTTTTAAGATTATAAACTATGCATGTGGATGTATGCATGTATCTACTAGTCTGTATGAATAAATCAGTATGTATATTTCAGTAGGAATGTATAACAAAGTATGAATATGCAGATCAGCATGTATGCATGCATGTATCTAACAGTATGTATATTTACACGTATGTATTCATGTATACACGTATATATATGTATACTCGTACCTTTTTTCTAAGTTTTTGAACTCTATTTAAGACCTCCCTCGCCAGTCTTTGTCGAAGTAAGTCTTCATCTTGGCGAATATCTAAAATAACCTAGGCACGATATACAAATAAACTTGAAATATATATATATATATATATATGTACGCACAAAAAGTTCATAATGTGTCAAATTAAGCTCCAGATTCTCATTTAGAACAAAACTAGATAAACAGTTTAAATTCCATGTTTACTCTATATTGTCAAACAGTATAAACTACTAGAAAAACGAAAAAAATTGCAAACCAGAATAGAATGATGCATGTATATTATTGCCCTTGAAGCAAGTTTAGGAAAATACAATACACTTTATATTACACTAGCTATATATATATATATATATGGATGGCAGTTTAATTTTGCATTGAAGCTGACTAGTATAGTTTACAATCCAGTTTACTAGCCATTATAGAATATGTACTGTTTAGAGTAATGTTCAAATTGAAGCATAATTGTGTGCTTATTTCTCTCCTATCACTATATCTATAAGTTCAACAACTAATCTCAACAGCATATGTATGCTGCACGTGTATACGCGTATTTATGCATGAATACAGTTGGATATGAGTATATATGTATGTAGCATACCACAACGCGTCCATCATCGCTAACACATGCTTCGTACAGAGTCGAATCACCATTGAATGATCGCTTTACAACTAACTCTTCTGAACTTAGAGTAACATCGCAAACATCAATTTTTCCAGTTTTCATCAACAAGGCAAGGTCTTCTTCTGTTAGCGCAGCAATGCCTTCCTGAATTGCTTTTACACCTATAAAAATGTGATCATTTTTGCAATGCGAAGAAATGTTAATTTATCAGCATGTACGTAATATATGCAGACATGAAAAATATCTCAAATCGAACATTCATCTATACATGGGTATGTACGGAACTAAAAAGTATATGCATATTTTTTTATTTTTTTGAAGCTACAGACATTTTACAACCATTTTCATTTTATGCCATGCACTAAAATCCAACTTTCGATTGGTTATAAAGATATTTGAGAATGATTTGATTGGCTATAATATCCCTTATCTAAGAAAAAAACTGAAATGAAGCTGATTTGATTTACTCACGTTTGCCGAAACGTTGACCCAAAAGCCGATTGTTGGGTTCAGCTTTAAGTGAGCACCATTTTTTCTCTTCAGAGCTAGGCGTTACTGTCCACACATTCATTTCGCCCTTAATGTATCCTTCGAGTTTTTTGACAGCACTTAAGACTCCCTGATTAAAAATATATGCGTAAGTTACCAGTAGCTCAGATGTATTGAAATGAAGGAATAATGCAGATAAATCTTAATAGGCTATGACGATAGTATAAGAAATATATGCATAGATTGTAAGCAATTCTTATAAATTGGGAGTAAGAAAAATTATGAAGAATCCAGAAAAATATCTTGAATTTGTAACATATGCAGGAATGGACTAACTCGGATTCTACAATTTAAAATACATAAATCATATACGGTTCATCAGTAAATTGCACGAAACACTCCAATAAGAGCAATATTAATCACTAACATACTAGATTAGCCAAATTGACAAACATGTATCTATATATCAGCATTTCAGTATGCATGTATCCATCACTATTTGATATACAGGTATCAAAGCAACAATTATTTTTTATACATGTGCACTACATAGCACTAAGAGCGCACAGCCTCCTTTGCCTATAGATACATAATTTGATATAAAAAATAAATATTCGTGTATGCATGAAAAGTTCAATTTAAATCTACCAAGTCCTTCAAAATTTTAAAACTATGTTTAAGAATTTAAGATCCCTGGTGTAAAAAATATGTTACCTCATCCGTGGTGACCACAATCATTTCTTTAATAGGCATCTTAAGGCTAATCATTCGTTTTTCACGAGCTGTGCGAGCTAACTCGATTACCATCTGAACAATGACAAAAAATTTTAATGTCTAATATCAGGTCTTGAATTTACATGAAAAATCAATATAGAATACTTGATTATGCAAAATAATTGGTATGCGCCACTAAATACAATAGAAATACCGTTGAAAAGTCGCATGAAAAAGGTTAGGGTTTTCAAATTAATTTACTTATAAATTGATTTATTTTTGTAAGGAAGAGTTCTGAAAAATTGTTCTTTTTATTGAACACATCTTATGAATACTACCAAAAAAATTATTTCTGGCGAAAACACTACTGTCGCAATTACAAAATTTTCATTCGTTTATAACCCTTATGCATTATAATAGGTATAACAACAAATTTCATATCATTTGATAAAAACAATAAACTTCGGATTCAACAAATTCACGTGGAATGGATATCATGAATAAGCATGATGCCTACACTCTCCTCGGAAATATTTCTCTAACCAAAGGCCAAAGTTGAAAAAAACAAAACTATTCCTCGTATTCAAATAAATGCAAATTTTGAGTGACTTATCATTAATGATGCTAAGCTATAGTAAGTAGTTATGCGATTACCTGCATTGCTGCCATATCAGCCTCTGCCTCTACATTTAATAAGTCTGAATTATGGTGTGGTAGCATTAAGTAATGAACCGATTGAGCCTTTCCAACTTCTGAACAAGGCACCGATTGATCTTTCAACAAAAAGAATAATAAAAATAAAAAACTATTTATGTAATTACACTTAAAAATGAACAAAGTTACAAGAGTTGCTTAAGAATTGTTTAAGAAGTACAAAAAAAAAGAGTTACCATAAATATTAAAAATAAGTTAAAACACCAGAGACAAACAATATATATAAGAGGAGATTGACCTTTCATCAAAGAAAACGCCGATGAAAATAATTACATTTATTAGCGGTGAGTCATATATTCTTTTAACTTGATATTCATATAGCTTATTTCTTGTCAGCTTACAGATCAGCTCACGATTCAACTGCTACAATTCAATACTCAATACATTCATGATTCGAATATCAATAAAAATAAGTATATTGAATAGCAAAATAAAGAAAAAACTTAAACTTAAACTTAAAAAACAAAATATTTGAAATGACAACCTGTTGATTGAAAATTGGGATGAAGCTTTCTTAATCGTTGATAGACGTATTCCGAAAAATACGGCATGAATGGTGCCATAATCTGAAAAAAAGCAAGAAAAAATGAATAATGAGCCTTTCTAACAGTGCAAACAGGTGCTCTTTTACTTTTCAGTACTATAAGCACCGACCAATAGTGAATCTAAAAAGATACTATCCAGCAAGTATGAATGGCTGAAACTCAATATTCTAACAAATAAGAATGGCCGAATAAAAAGTATATAATATTATATTTATGTAACTTCCCAGAAATACAAGAGGGAGGAATGTAGCATATCAGTGGTCTTGATAGATTCGTTACATCCAAATTTTATTATATGCAATAAATCAAAAAATAACCACCTGTGTCATGCAAAGTAGTACTTCATATAAGCAAGCAAGTCCTATTCGAGCCTCATTGGGGCCATCCGAGCCCTTAAGTCTGGCCCTATTAAGTCTTACATACCTAAAAAGAGCCATAAAATAAATCAATTAATATGGCCTAAAAGTGTCAAGAAGGAGGTTACAATTTATCATTCAACTGTAACAGCAGCGGCATAATGCTTAGTAACTACATTTTATGTTAATAACTGCTTGGAATGCTAGATGATGCATAGCAATTTGGGATTGTTCTAGAACAATATTCCTGTTGAAGAATGATGATACAATATATGATACTAATTAGCTACAATTGTGGTATAATATCTAGTAGAGCACATTTTATATTGGCAACTACTTTGAATACTAGAGGGAACACAGCGATTTAAAATTATTTCAGAACAATATTTCTGTTGAAAAGAGGGTACAATGTTTAAATCCATATTATGAACAGTTATATACTTCGGTCAAACATAACCCTCAGATGGCACTATTCAAATACAACCCTTAATAGGAATAAAGTGCAATTAAAGCACCCTAAGATTTTGTTCAGGAAAAAACATAATTGACATCAAGTCAAATAGAACACTCAGAGTGTATTATTCAAATGCAGCACATGGGTTATGTTCGGTGGAAGACTGTAGCAAACTTGATGCTTGTACAATGCATTCTTACCAGTTTGTCAAGTCCTTGATGAAATCAACTAGTCGCGGAACCACTGTGTAAAGGCGATATGCGTTCATTTCTTCGTGGACAAATAGAACTAATCCTTGTAAAGACGCTAGAACCCAGATATCCATTACATTCGTACTAGAACATGCAAGTTCAGGACTAGGTGCGAATTGGGCCCCACTAGTATTGCTCATTTCCCAGCGTCGGGCCTGTATAGACGCATGAATGCTTTTGTATGTATGTATTCATGTATGCATACGCATCTATCTGAATGCATACGCATGTATCTGAATGCATACGCATGTATCTGAATGTATACGCATGTATCTGAATGTATACGCATGTATTTGTATATCTGAATAAATGTATGTACATTTATGCATCATAAAACCTGCTGCACGAAAAATCTCAAAGTATTGAACCACGGAAGTAGAACATCCTTAACCACCGACTGAACCCCGGCCTCCCTAAAACGTAATGGCTCAGCACGCACAACAGGAGAATCAATCAGGTATAGCCGTAAAGCATCAGCTCCATATGCATTTATGACCTTATTTGCAAATAAAATCAATTCAATATAAAAATGCAAAATGTCGTTACACTGATGTGTTACATATACTACTATTTGAACTCTGGTAGAATGGGTTACTTAGGGGCTAGATTCTGTATCTTGCATAGTTCAAACACGGACTGGTTGTTATGAAAGTCAGATGGTTCTCTTGAAGGACAGATGGATGTTTCAGCTAAAGTTCCTCTTAGAAAAATATCAAGGATAGAAACAAAAATTGAAGAAAGAGAATGAATAATATTACGCAATTTCAAATCAAGATAGCTTCAGAATGCTTATTTACCGTGATCCCAGAAGTTGGATCCAAACGAAATGTCATGCTAAATTTCTCGTATATTTATTTGAAAAGAATACTCTTTGTATATATGTCCGTGACAGTGACCTTTCGTTTGGGATATACTTCTGGGTTTAAGGTTGATATCTAAGGATAATTTCTTTGGTCGCACTTCAATAAATACTACTTGACAGTATATGTATTGTCAACAAATCAGTATCAATTTGACCTCATATGTGTGCATATTAATGAATGGCTAGCGCTATCTCTGATAGCTCTCATAGCAAAATGGTTGTTCTGAATTTAAAAATTGGATGGTTACTTTGAGCCACAAGTTGGAATTCTAAGGTTAATAAAATATTTATTGCATGGTGAAAACTCCAACTTAACTACGTTTTTGGAGGAGAGTTTTTTGGACGAACAGAAAAAATTTCAGATCCCTCTGTTAGGATTTGATTCAAATTGGACTACTAGGAACCTAAGTCTCACTTCCGAGTTACTGAGTAAGATAAGTGTTTGATGTGCTCAGGGCTGTACAGCTGAACATGCAAGTGATCCGAGATAACGATAAAGGAGAGTGAGTTTCATAAAAATATAATAAGAAAATATAAAATCTATAAAGGCGAGCTATTGCTTCATTCAAATATAGTACAAATCAAATCATACAGTTCTTCAATACAAATCATTCTACAGTTCATAGGTTGAAAGTAGTACATTATAATCCAACCCTTAATTTCAAACTAATCTAATACATTTATACCAAACTCATTTAAGTTTATATGTGTTCAAACTAAGAATCAAAGCTAGATATGATAAAATTATTTTCTTCTGAGATGCATTAACCCGATTTCTGAAAAATAAAGATTTGACTGAGATTCACTTCTGCATAAGGCAATACTGAAAAATAAAATAGTGAATAATAATAATAATCTGTGGAAGTCTTCAATTATTCTTTCGATACATTGCAGTCTGGAGAACACCAAAATGGTATCACAATACTATCAAGAATTGCCGTCTATATTGAAACATATTTGAATATATTCGATAATGTAGTTTTGTGATTCATGAATCGAACTGTCTTGAAACTGGTTCAATTAAAAAATAACAAGATGCACGAGAACTTAGAGAGAACGCATTGTAAAATAATAGCTTTCACGATATAAAGCCTAATATAAGGATACTGTGCAACTTGAAGTATTTGAATTAGTGGCTCCAAATGCAGATTTCAATGATCTTCAGTTTAGTATGAATGATACAAAAAATACAAATTAACTGAAAATTCAAATATAACCAAGATAAGCCTAGATTATTCTAGGTAAAACATATGCACGCAGGAAACTTTTTGGAATAAATATATATATTTAAATACACAGCATATCATTATAAGAAATAATTTACTTCATATAGATAATATATGAGTTGTATTGGAGGGAAACTAACCTTTATCGGATCAGGGTAATTTTTGAGGCGTTTGCTCATCTTTTTACCATCTTCAGCTAAAACTAATCCATTGCAAACCAGATTTTTGAATGGCGGCTTATCAAAAAGTGCAGTAGATAAAACTGGAAAAAAATTATCAAAAATTAAAACTGATGCATAAAAATTTTAACACTAAAAATTGCATTTAAAAAATATTATATAAATAAAACAAAAGCTATACATATATGTGCATATATTGCATAGCGATTTTTCATGTATGTATGTACCAGAGAGTGTATAGAACCAGCCCCGAGTTTGATCTAATCCTTCAGCAATAAAATCAGCAGGAAATCCCTTCTCAAATCTCTCCTATTTTATTTAAAAACATATGTATATTGTAAAAGACATTGTCTGTGTACACGTGTGTAACTCAGCAAGCAAATTAATAGTATGTATCCATTAATATATGCATGTACATGATGTAAAAGTCTACCATCACTAAAATATGCATGCATGTCTATGTTTACATATGTGCTTTGATTTTCTTAAATATGACATTTTTTATTCTAATAGGTTAAAACTCATTTAATGTGATTAAAAAAACAAGTACACCTTTATTCGCCTTGGATAAAATGAACATAGAGAATTATGATTGCATTGAAATCTGAAGGAGATTTCTTATAGTCTCAATATATATATATATATATATATTAGTTAGCACCTTATTTTCAAATGGATAATGCTGTTGTGCATAAGGCATCGAACCACTTTCAAACCAACAATCGAACACTTCATCAACTCGTTTTAAGACCCCCTTGCCTAATTTTGAGGGAATCGTTATATGATCAATGTTTTCTCTATGCAAATCAGTCACCTGTATTTTTCAATCACAAAAAAAAATAAATTTCAAAGTACTTCATACTATACATTTCCAGTCACAAATAGTTGAGCTTGGATTATTGTAGTAAGTTTGGATAATTTTTGCTTAAGTTAAAAAAAGCGGAAAATTGACCTTTCGACAAATTAAATAAGCAAAAAATATTCTTTCGAAAATAAAACCACGAATCATATCGTTTCTGGATCTTGATTAAAAATTCATCCATTTTACTCATCCCATCAATCTTTTCCTGTGACAATTTTAACCATAGCTCACCTCTGCATAAATATATATATATATATTTTTTTTCATGTATGTAACTGTATATTTGTATATACGTACATAATTAAAATCTACATATAAATATGTGCAAGCATTTATGTATAATTATATTCGATATTTTAACTTGAATGGAATACATGTGTACTACAATTTATCGAGTATCAATATAAAATTAAATGCATCTTTAGTTCAACAGGATTACTTGTGAGCAATTTTTTGTTATGATATTTGTTTAAAGTTTGATTTTAGGAATAGTTTGCTACATAGGATACCTACCATCTTCCCCTTAACATACTCATATGGGATACATTTAAATGGCCTTAAATTTTGCAGCTTTTAGAAAATGAGATATGAGCATATTCAAATACAGCACCTAGGAGTTAATATTGAACTATCAATAGATAAAAATAGCGAGGGCTCAATTCCAATACGACGTGCGTATCAAAATCACATATGAAAAAGCTACATCATAATAATCACATACATTATTCTACTGCAGCTCATGTTCATGACTTCTATTTTAATTTATCAGAATGAAAACTAACTATTCCAGTCGCTAGCATAGCAGCCCTCTTTCCTTATTAACATGCATGATATTTCGAAGGATTTGTAAGCCTAAAAATAAGCAAAAATTCTGACCTTTTGACCAGATAATTCTTCTAATTCTCGAATGGAACCGATAACTACTCTTTCATCGCCATCTTCAGAAATCCAAAGGGGAATAGGGGTACCCCAAAAACGATTACGACTGATCGCCCAATCCTTTGCATCAGATAGCCAATTATGAAACCGTTTATCTTTTACATTGGAAGGAACCCAGTATGTGCCAACATTATTTGCTAGTAACCTATGGGCATGTGTACATGCACAAATATGCATACATTAGTACTACATACATACATAGATACAAGGACGTATACATCATGAATAAATCACTATTTCAATTTATATGCACATGCATGCATATGCTTATGTTAGTATATATTTATGCATATTGACTGTTGTACAAAATAATGATTATTGTAATATTTTCATATGCTACGGAAAAATATCAATTTTTCAATCTATATCAGTGTTCATATACCTATGGCGTGCGGATACGTTTACAATTCTAAAAATGGTTTTCACATTTTCACTTTTATTTTCATGAATGTATCTAACTGTATATATTCATATACATTTATTAACCAATATCTAAACCTGGATAATAAAATATTATTAGTTAATGTACTTCAAATTATTCCCCTTTTTAAGAAAAAAATAGGCAATCAAATGCACGCATATATATTTTTTCCAATTTTTTTCATTTAAAAATTAATACGTAATATAAAAAATTACTGACCTTTCTTTAATACTTTCAACGGCAACAAACCAAGAAGGCACTGCTTTGTAAATGAGGGGAGTGTCACTACGCCAGCAGAAAGGATAACTATGAGTATACTGATCCTTAATTACCAAGTTTCCTTTCGCCTATACAACCAAAAAAAGTGTATTTTTACTTTTTTTTAGAACTAAGCTTTCTTACGTCACAGCTAATTGTTCCAGAGAAAAATATCATTAAGAACTTTAAAAATGAAAGATAAATAATGCTATAAAATAAAAATTGAATTGATTATTTTATATCTAAAATTTAACTGTAAAAGCTGAACTGCACAATGAACTGCAAATTACTAGCATAGAACTGATTTGCATTTTAATGGCTTGATACTATAAATAATTAGGCTAGCTATACAATTGGTCAATATCATTAAATTGTACAGAATTTTCCTCCATTATATTATAGCAAATTTTCATATAAAGCGTCAAATATAACGACATTAACATGATTTTTGGTGTTATTGACACATACATCTTCCTTAAGAACATCTAAAATTGTTAAAAAAATAGGATTTTACTAACAGTAAAAAGGTCACTAAGGGCAGAGGGACTTGAAAGAGAATGAAATGGCAAACACCTGCATTACACATGGAGAGTCATATTTCAAAATAATTTCCAAAAGGTTATATAAAAAGTGCTTAAAAAATAATTGATATATATTCTGCACAGGCCTTAATCAAACGTAAACATAGAAAACAACACTTCAAGTCAATTTGTGGGATTTTCAAGTAAATTTAACTCGAGTATATAAAACAGTCACAAACCAGAAATAATAGCGACTGTTGAAAAATTGAATGAGCAATTCACTTTGAAAAGCTTAAGTATCATTCAGCAGAGATTAAACTGTTCTACAAAGAGTTCTTCCTTGAGGAAAATGGTCCTTGTACCAAAATATTTGGGCGAACATTAAAATCTATAAAGGCATCAAAATTTACCAAAAATTCCTGGGTTAGTATTTGAAATGAAATTTGTACGTGTCAAACATTTGAATTTAAGCTATAAGTTACCTTCAACATAGCGCATATATCATTGTCAGCTTCTTTAACGTGTCTACCAATAAAATCTGGAACTTCATCAGTGTACCGGCCATTGCAGTCTACTGGACAAGGCACCTAAAATTTTTAAAGTATATGTAGTACGTATGTATGTACATAAAAAATATGTAAGGATAATCATGTATACATGAATGCATGCAAGTACACATAAATATTTACAAAAGTAAGTTAGCATATAAAAATGCAGAAAAACACATATTTATATACATATAAATAAAATGTGCATATGCCTATGCAAACGCACACATGCATGTGTCAGTATGTACCAGTATGCATGTATGTTTATAAATACCTTTTCATCCTTAGTCACTATACCATGGGCCAAGCAAACTCTATAATCATCTTCACCAAACGCAGGTGCTTGATGAACAATTCCAGTTCCATCCTCTAAACAAGCAAATTAAAAAAATGCATGCATGTGTGAATGACTATGAGCTGACCAAGAATATAAATAACATATATGTGTATACTGAAAGCTACATAAAAATAGCTCATAAGAAAGCATTTCTAAGCATTTCCATAATAATGAGATAGATATTTCAAATTTACTATTAAAAAAATCGTATACATATCATGAATTTGATGTGTGAGAAAAAAGCTAATGTAAGCAGCATATATGTAAAGCTCAATTTCAAGATACTGCACTAGCGATGCTAAGTTTCCTATACGCATTAGCCTGAATTGAGGCTGCCTAGTCTAGTATGCTGGATTGTATACTAGCATTGAATAGCGAACTGTGTATTGGATATGCCCAGGTGTAAATAGGTCACGAGTTGAAGCAGACTAAGTCTGATGAGTATTTAGCCGCTAACTATTACTTTTTCTCACTCTTTTTGTCTTTTGCGTTGATTCCACTCCTCAATAATACTGGCAACCCATACTATAACGCACATATATAATTGGTGTAGCATTTGGAGCAATGTAAAGAACAGTACATAATTTATGTGTACACACATACATATAGACTCCCAGCTTCTACATTTCTTTCACTTCTGTCTTTGCTAAGTTGAAGACTCTATAGCAATACGATCTGTAACATCTATTTCTCCATATACTCAGTCTGACAATTTCATAACAATATGATACCGATTTTCGATATGATTCGAAAATCTAGTCGACGATTCGGATGGAAGTCTACAACTCAAACATTGGCTTAAAATGCAAGAAAACCTACTATGAAAAGGCACCTTAAGTCATCTACAGACACTAGATATTTTTTGTACAAATTATATGTGAGACTAGTGGTTGATGGAGTACAGAAAGGGAAGATAAGAGAAGACATTGCAATATTATAGGTTAAAATACACAAATATTTATCATCATAGAATTGTTCTAGAAAACTACTCTGTAGTAGATATCAATGCTGTCCCCGGAACTATCTTTCAAACGAAAGGTCCCGGTTATCGAATTACCCACAAAAAAACTGTTCTTTTCAAACATATATGCGCAAAATTTAAACTTTTCGACCCTGGATCAAGTAGAAAGCTGTTCTGCAACTATTTATTCAAATGAAACTAGTACACTGGAAAGTATACTATATGAGTTTGTATCAACGTAAACTTATATAGAACTAAACATACCTGGCAATGTCTTAGCGTATTATACTTGTATGTCAATTAAATTATTTTTTCATATAGTATAATATTAGTATACGTTGGATAGTAATACTGAAAATATCAATAGTACTTTTTATTATTGGTAGTGTAGTTGTTCCAGAGTACTTTTCTATAGAGTTCTGGAACATTCATCATGTTGAAGTAGAGAAAACATGCTGATGATTATTATCACTCTCTCTTTTCACTGAGCTATCTTATCTCACTACTGGATCTCTGTTCATCGATTTACCACATAGCTCTATTGCATCAATAGTAATAGTATAGTATGATATACATAAAAGATCTTGCAAATATAAATTGAATCACTAAAACAGATTAAAACAAAAACTGCTGCAGTAGAACCTGTTAGAAGGCATCAAATTCTGATTCAGCCATGATTTATGTTTGTATATTTCAAAATATACATTCTGCTATGATATAAAAGGTAAATGCATCTGCCGAAAGTGTTCAATTTGACAGGTTGGATTGTATGTAACGAATGTAACCATTAGAGCAAAAAAATAATCTACACCTATACTTTAATTTATCCATGAACACATCCGCTTGTATAACATGTATATACATATAAATCCATCTTTAAAAATATATGACTGTATATCATTTTTAACCTGCAGTGACGTACATATCGCTAAGAACCCTGAAATTTCCTTTTCGATCTTGGAAATATGGGAAGAGAGGGGAGTATTCGGTCCCTACTAGGTCTGACCCTTTTATACTTTCCAAAATCTGTAACAAAAATAAGAAAAATGTCTATATATATATATAAATTTATTACATAAATTTTATTGCCCTAATCCTTTGAGTATGCAAGATTACATTAAACTTTGGGTGAAACAAATTCTCTCCACATAGGTTTTCACTACTATTTCACAATAATTTAGAAGAAAACAAAGAAATATTCTAGCAAAGAGCAATATCTGGACAAAAAAATGTTCTAGAACAATCTTGTACCTCATATGTTTCAGCAGCCATTTCAGGTTTCCATTTTTTAGTGCCCATCACTGGATACACCTGTACTAACCGATCCTTAGCCAAAATCCAATTTTTTCCTGACTTCTTATCCCTAGTTTCATTAGAAAAGAAAATTAGAATTAAAATAGCATAAATGGTAAACTTTAGATATAAAAAATTTGCTTTGAACCGAGTGTCAGTTGTAGCGAATGAATGAAAATTAATGTTGTCCCAAGTTCAGCTGCAAATTTTCAGATATAAGTTCAGTCTGTATTCAATTTTGTAATCATTCTTAATTTTTTTATATTTCTGTATTAAAACCCATTTTTCTGATTTTTTATCCTAATTTTATTAGAAATGACAAAATTATATTTGAAATATAATATAATTTTTCAACCGTACTTATTCTCATCACTATGTATTTATATATACATATAATAATACGAGGCTTCAACAAAAAGAAGACTGACATGCTAGCACAGCTTAATATTCTAAGGTTAGCTCTACATTCATCATATCCCATAAGAATCATCAAAAACAAAGATTGATGAACCACTCTCAACTTCTAATAAATCTGTTTTTTTTTCTGCATCTGCATGTGTATTTACATGTCTGTATGTATGCATACAACAAAGTGCATGTTTCACTTTCTACTTCTGTGCGTGTCTGCATGTCTATGTGTAATGCGAGTGCATTGGAAAAAGAGCACAATCTTAAGACACTATCTGCATCCATCATATGGTACAATTGTAAGGAATCTAAAAAAATGAAACTTCAATGAAAAACCGAAGAAGTACCTTATTTTAATGTATTCAAAAGAGGGGTTAACGCAAAGAGCTAGGTTACTAGGTAGAGTCCATGGAGTACTAGTCCAGGCCAGTATATAAGAATCCGGTTCAAGCTTTAGGGAAAAAGCGACTACGATGGAGGGATCTTTCACATCCTACCAATCATAAAACATAAGAAAAATTTACTTACATGAATGATACTGCGATTTTCTAGATTAATTTTGTGAAATAAGATAATTTCTCGAAAAAATAATTATGTTAGTTCCACTACATGTGTGATGAAATAGTATTCAACTTGATCTATTACAATAGCAAAATCACAAAAGCTGGCTTATCAATGGCAACCGAGAAAGGCATGAAACAAGACTAAAATTGAAACAGATGTTAATAGTCTTTCACACCCTGACAGCCATAAAACATTTAGTAAAATTTATATCTATTAGTTGGCATGGTTATTGGCCTGCAGCAACAAGCATTCCACGAACGCAAGTGAGAAAGGTTCCGTCGAAAATCGAACTAATAGTAGTGATTGTAAAAATTGAAATTCTAAATATACAGCGGTGACATCCTACCTAACAGTCACAGCACAATCAGTAATATTATATCTATTTGTATACATGAAATACAATTTATTTGTAATTAGGTGCTAAAAATTTGTCCATTTCACCGAAAAACTCAAGTAAAATTTAAATAAGCCTACCTTCACTATGTTCAATAAAATTTCTAACTATTAAAAAATATATATATGCATATATATTTGTATATAATAGGAAGCCAGAAATTTGCAGCTACAAACAAAGCACAATCAAACAAGACTAAAATTGGGATGTGATGTAAATGTTTGGGACCATTCACTTTTTTTAGTATTCGGTTCAACACTCAATGCATTCTTTATGAGAAATCTATAAACACTGCCAGTTCATGATAGCATAAAAATATTTAAAGCAATTGTACCAAAGTTTTTGATATAAGTTACCAAAAAATCAATTAATAATTTTTATCAATTTGTTTAAATTATTTAAAAAAATGATTGATGACATCAATGGGCAGCAGAGTTCCATTAAAGCTCCTGCGTCTTGGCTTAAATGAATTGTCCAAGTGTTAAAGCTGTAGAAAGCAACATTTCATTTTACGCCAAACAGCAATACAAACAACCAGTAAAAATCATATTTATATTTTATAGTGCTTACACTCTAATGCTAAACCCAAAAATATTGCGCAATTGTAAGAGAAGACGATTTGGTTGACAGCAAAATCATTATTAGCCATGAAAATTAAACTCGCCATTATTAAGTGACGAGTTATCAAGTTCCAAATTTAAATAGTTATTTCTATGGAGCTCACAGTTTGGTAAACAGTTCAGGCACCACAGTTCAATGTCCAACATTCACAATTCTTATATAAAGTATAGGAAGCAAATATCTAACATTTGTCATATCCTGGATTAGCATAAATGGCAGTAGCTAGATGACAAGTTACAATGAACGTTACTGGTTGTTACTAGATGAAAACCTAGTAAAAATTTGTCCAGCAACAGTCATGTGGCAGTGAAGATAATTCAGTAGTACTACAGTTGGAGTAATGCCGAAATTATACGAATTCAGTAACATTTCCTGTAACAGTACTTTAACTGCAGGAATTTCTCTATACTAGTAACGTTCCAGTAATAGTAACAGTCAAAGTGCCAATTGTCCAGCAACAGTAACAGTAATGTTACTGTTACTGCATTAATCCAGGGCATGTCATTAATATACAACAAACTTTGGATATGACGAATATGCTTTAAATGAACTTTCAATGAACAAAGAAGGTTAATTGCATTCACATTCAGGATCAAATTTTCAACTATATAATGAATTAATTTGGCGGTACAAATTTGCTATATCTGAAGTTTACTGGCATGGCATGAAACCAGGAAATGTTTCTCTGAACAACACTGTCAAATTTATTAAACGCATACAACATATATTTATATAATAAATAACAACTGCATATAGTATTTACCTTATAATTCAAACCAGCTTCAAAGTTAGATAAGGGAGTGGCACATGCAGTGCTAAAAGGCATAACCTGATTAGATAATAAAATTTCAATATGAATATAATTTACAATAAAAATGCCAACTCAAATGGATAAGACGTCTATGTATTTTATATCTACTTATATGCGAATCTAAGTAGCAACTGTTTGCATACCAATTTTGAAAATCTCAACAAATATTGCGCAAGCATTGAGTTATTACCCATCATATCTGAAATTTAATGTCAATTTCGAAACTATGTTGATGCAGTGAACGAGTTAATGGAAAGCACAAAACTATAGAGACCACTAGTTATGTACATTTCATACTTGTGAAGAAAAGTATGTCATCGAAATTCGATCTATTATTTTGTATATATTGATATTTATATGTTGTATATTTTTATTTTAAAAGTATAATAAGTATCCATTTTTTTAAATATACCAACGATCAGAAAATTAACTATAATATTGATGAATATTTTAGTTAATAGATAACTGGAAATTAATGATATGCACATAAAGATGCCACAAGGAGGCTAGAGCAAAGTAGGAGTGAGATGCTAGTGGCATTAATCCTACTAGTAACTGTTATAAAAAATAATTGAACAACTGAAAACCTTCAGTGATTTATCGTTACATGAATGGTGCGATATACTTAACTAGATAGTATTTAATATTTCATTAATTAATTGTCCACTACATAATATATTCTATTATTTGATATCTTACCACTCCACCAACTTTGTTTGCTGGCTTATATAGATATCTCTTTTGTTAGGAACATTTGACTAACTGATAATTTTTACATTTGACTGACTGCATAAGTTCTTAGAATGTCAACTGTGTACTCATACAAGTACTAAATTTCGGATATGATGAATTCGCTTTTAAATAATTTTCATCTACAATGAAAAATCGAAAAAGCCGTATTATCTCAAGTTCAGCTCCAATTTTTTGGATTGAACGACAGAATCACTTTATGGAATATCAACTGTATCTACAATGCTATTTGTTGATGATAATTTTGTACCTTAAAACCTTTGTAAACGAGTCCCTTGTCGTATAAAGTGTTGAAAACCCACCAAACGCTTTCCATGAAATTCGGATCCATAGTTTTATAGTCGTTCTTGAAGTCAATCCATCTTCCTAGTCTCTCGACTGTTTTTTCCCACTCTGAAGTATATCTAGTTACAATACTGCGACAGTGATCGTTATACCTGAAAATAAAGAACATTCATGGAGTTTATAATATATATTTTCAGTATGCATGTATGTCAGTATGCGCATGTGTGCATATATGAACTCACTTTGCAATACCCATGGCTAGTACATCATCCCTAGACTTTATTCCTAACGTCTGATCGATTTCATATTCAACTGGCAATCCGTGACAATCCCAGCCGAATCGACGATGCACATGGTGTCCAGTCTACATTCACCAATAAATAGAATCTAAACATTTTCAGTTGTTCACACTAACCAAGAGACGAAAAATTCTCCATACTTCAAAGGAATTCTTTTGGAAACTTTTAAAACTTCTGCTTCGTGCAGCCACAAAATGTAGCCCTAGAGGGTTAAATTTCAAAGAAATTCCTTTGAGAATTTTTTATATCTAATAGTTTCTATGCGTCCATGTAAAGTAGCCAACTAGCTAGTAATTGAATATAAATAGCTTTTTAATGAACTATGCTTGAGCATGAAAAAAGACAAACGTAAAAATGCTCATGGTTCATATGACACTGTAGAAATGAAATTAAACAAAAATATACAAATTTTAATTAAAAATATGAAATATGAGAAATTATACGTAAAAACGATATCTTACTTCAAGACGTATATTGTTCTAGAAATTTCGTAGAACATTTAGTATTGAATCTAGTACAAAAAAGGATGACATTTACAATATAGCAGTATGCTAGATGTCGTCTTCATATAATTTAAAACCACCCAATCAAATTTGCTCAAAGGCAGCAATTATCATTTCATTGACCTAAAGATTCCTAAATCCGACTAAAAGTATGAGTCGAGTACAATACCTACTATGAGTGCTATTCAAATACAACACGTTGGGAGTTATATTCGGTAGAAGGCAGTATGAATAATTACATATACATAAGAGCAGTAAAATCTATCTACTCTTGATAACATTCACGTGAAAGATATATTTACAAACTTTTGTATACAGCAGAAAAGTTACAAACTTAATTACACATGAATATGCCAATGATTACACCAATAATACTAATTATAAGTATGCCTGACAGATTTTTCTGTGGATACAATAATTTCAAGAATTTTGTTTTCGAAAGAATATGTAAAATTTACGTACATTTTATTTGTTTTTTACAAAATTAAAGTAAAATATAAATACATGCGTAAATTTTTACGCTATTTTAATTCATTTAGAAAAGAAATAAACTAGACGCGGAATAGCATAAATTTCATGTACGAAAAAATATCAAGATCTACTTTTATATAATAGAAATAAACGTGCATATATGTATGTAGTACCTGATGGGCATATCTAGTAACTGTATCTTTTATTGTTCCAGCAAGTATATGACCATAGTGTGGTAATCCGGTGGCAAACGGTGGGCCATCATAGAACGTGTACTCTTTTTTTCCTTCACTTAACTGAAAATAGTTGAAAATTAAAAAGTATACATTGTACGCATTTATGAACTCCAACATGCATATATTAGGATATGTGATTCAGTCTGCGTGATAGTATGCGTGAATCAGTGTGCATGCACCAGTACGCATATATCAGAATATATGAATAAGTATGTATGCATCATATGTATGCATTAGAATGAAATTATCAGTTTGTATGTATGTACATCAGCATACCTTTAAGGATGTTTGAAAAGCATCAATCTCCTTCCAATACGCCAGTATTTTTTCTTCTTCAGAAGAGAAATTAATATTTCTAGAAACAGAATGCAATTATACTTAGGAATTGTCTCAAAGGATCAAATCTATCCAGCAATTAATTTAGAAATATTTCACTGCTTCTTTTATAGCAACCGTACAAGTTTTTTGTTCTTCCATTATGCTTTAAAAAAATTAAAAATTTTCATTCAAATAACGCATAAGGTAGTAAAAATATTGCTGGAACAATAGTTAAGTCTTTGGCTTTCGTTGAGACAAATCAATTTTCCTATGTAAGAGCATTGGGTACCTGCCATTCTTCACGGAATATGGAAATATCACTATATCATAACCAATCAGGAAAGCAACATCAAAACAAATTGAATTTAAAATATTTAATAAGGTAAGATTTTAGCTGAATTCCGTAGAGTTTGATAGAATATTTTATTGGTCATTATGCATGAACTAAATAATTTTTAAGTTTGGTTATAACTTAGAAGAGTCAATTTTATGGTATAAAATCTCTTGCCAACCCTCCTCGACGAAACTTGGTGAAAAGCAGAATATAATGTAAGTACAAAAAAGTTACGAACTATGACGGATTTTCGATATACCACCATTGGTCCAACTCTTGGACACATTATGCAGCCCAAAGAAAAAATACCACTAAAACTATTTGAAAAACCAACTATCATTCACAATATATAGCGTTACTCTATATTTCCACCAGTTATTCGTGAAATCATGACAATCTTAAACGATTTCACAATGTTTTAAATTTATTTCATGATTTTTCCATTCTAACCAGTGAAGCGTCAAGACTTACGATGGCATATCTTCTATATGAGGCTCTCCAACCTCATCTTTCAAAACTCCGCTCATTGCGACTATCTGTATGTCAAAATCTCAATTATTCAGTCGCCAGAGATTAAATCCACGAAAAATGATTTAACGATATATTTCTCCGCTTGGATAGAGTGCATGAGTTATTTTGACATTATTATATGTGAAAGGATAAGTATCGATTCTAACAAGCAAAAACTTGGCCTTTTGAAAAAATAAGGCAACAAAAAACCTTTCCAGACATAAAAAGAAAAATTAATTGCTATTGTGATGTTTGGGCATTCGCAGAATTATCTAAAATTCACGACTCAAATAGCCTGATTTCGTGAACTGTCAACAACACTTGAAAACTATTACAATGATTAAACCCTTGTAAACGTCCTTACCTCTTCCCCTAGGTCGAGGTGCAAATTACCAAATATTCCGCGTATCAGTTTTTCGATTAATTTTTAGCAATAAATTTTATAAATGTGAAATATTTCCATTCGATATATTTCAAGTGATGTGCATCAACATCAAATATCACTGCCGACAAAGCAAAGTTTTCATTGATTGCTGCATTTCACATGGAGATATTGCAAGTTTTTGTTATGTTGTGAGTAACACAGATATTACGGGATGCAGCCCATTAGCAGCCACATTCAGTAGCAGTTGTGAGGAAAGTGAGGGTCAATCTGATTCATGGTCAGGGTACTTGCTGGTTCTACTATCTCAATAATTTGATATAGCATAACTGCTCAAATATATTTGCCTATATTCGCATTTGTTCTGATTACATTTTGCCTATGCTTTTTCTACTTTATCCTTCATTTTGCTTTTTTTTAATATATTGCGTCAAGTACCTCATTTGTACCCTTATACCAATCATATACGTCAGCACCTTTGTTATAATCTTTAATGGATTCCTTTGTTCTACACCACTATTTGCCATGTCATCTTTCTTGTGGTTAATTGGAAATCTCTTTGATCATTTTCAAGAATAGTCATGTAACTAGTTCCACTAACAAAAGACTGATCCTATTTTCATCCTGTTCTCTTTGAAACTCTTCTTTACCATCTTCTATTCTACTTCAAAGTTGTTAGAAACATGAAACAGAACAGAACACAGGAAACTGTGACAGAAGTGTGTATATTTATCATGCACTAATTGTATT